>SCDS01000520.1:7471-45857 GCA_004149465.1 Drosophila nigromelanica
GAGTAAGGGAGGGAGGGAGGGGCGTGTGCTACAACCTTGGCTTCAGTTTTGTTTTCATATTGTGTATATCTTTTGAATGCGGCACGGCACTGTGTAAAATTTCATTTTATAGCGCCAGACATTAAAAGTCGGCAAACAAAATAAAGTTGTAGCCGAATGGCGATAAAGTAAAAAATAACAACAACAACAACAACTACAACAGCAACTTGCAACGCCGCTCAAGGTGAAGTGTCGCCTCTTGAGCGCCTGCCTCGTTGTCTGGTGTCATTTTTATGGCCACTCCTCCTCAATACTCACCGCGATGCAGTTTTATATTTTTGTTTATTTATTACATTTTTAATATGCACTTGTTGTTTTTGTTGTATGTTAATTAGTGTGACCGCATGCGTTTAAAAGAAAAAGCGCAAGATAAACAAAAACTATAATTAATGTTTGTGAACGAAAAACCAATCCAGTTTAATTATAGCCAAAATTCACAGCTACACAGCTACTTATGATCGATAAATTTGTTTGCCTGCTGTTAATGGGAATAACCCCAAACAAATTAAAGAGAAATAGCGCCATTAAGAAAAATGTAAAAGTTGTTGTTTTATATTTTGCTGGTTGACTGTGTCTGCTTTACGCAATCTGGTCACACTGAATTCAATTGCAATTAACACTATGCGAGCAGCGTTTTGTTTAGCGCTATGTTGCAACAAACCAAACAGACGCTCACACACGTACAAAACACTTACCAAGTGCAAGCAGGGCCTTCTCTCGGTAACAGTTCGTTCAAGTTCGTTGCCTGAGTCTTTCGATTATTTGTGAAGTGCATCAGCCGCACGCATTCGAAAATCTTCCGCATGTCAAGGTCAATTAGCATTCGGTTTGCCTGTGCGTGATAAAAATGTCAAAAGGTTTCGATTGGTATTTTTTTTGTTGTTGTTTTTTCCTTCGTTTTCTTATTGGATGTTATTATTGCTATTTAGTGGTTTAGCTGCGATAAGTGTTGGGCCCCCAAGCACACAAGTCCACTTCAGATCGCCAGCTTTGATCCGAGGTGCTTTGTGTCATTGAACCGAACGGTGTGTGTGCGTATTTTGTGTGTGTGTGTGTGTGTGTGTTTGTGTGTGTATAGAAAGTGGCTGCCGCGACAATCCTTGGTGATCTATCTTTGTGACCAAAAAACTATGTATACATAGTCCAAGTCGCACTCGCACTCGTACTTACGACAACAAAGTTTTCACTCCTTTCGCTTTCATTGCAATTACCAAATACGATTCTTATTTTCAATTTCAATATGACGACGACAGCCACGACGCTGGCACAGTGGTGCCAACAGCAAGGAAATAACCTTTCTGGGGGGTGTAATAAGAAATGTTACAAATATTCGAAATAAAGCTATATAAGCGTAGATTGAAGATTTATTTTGGCATTTATTTGTCTCTGAAATTTTTCGCAATAATCAAATAATCCACAATTTTCCAATTACTTCAGTTTTAAAAATCATTCTATTTTCATGTTCCCCTTTCTTTTAATAATAATAATAACAAATTCTTTCAACAAATTTACGGTTCCTTTAATCTCACCTTACCCAAAAATCGAAATTTATTCACATGGTTGTTAGAATTTCTAAATTAAATCAAATCAGACCAAATGTCTCCAAAAATAACCAAGTTCTCAGATATGTTTTTCCTGGCTAAACCTAAGATTGTTAACCACTGTGTGATGTCCACGACAGCCTGCGAGGAGGAGGAGGAAAAAAAAGACAGCCTCAGTTTCGCACCAAATTTGGTGCGCCTGGCTCAAGGAGAAGGAGCCCGGCCAATAGCAATTGCAATAGCAATAACAATAACGGTTGGCGGTGTTTTGGTGGTGGCTGTTGTTGTTGTTGTTGTTGTTGCTGGTGGTGCTTGTTGTTGTTGCTGTTGCCTATTACTGTTTGGCTTAGTCAAATCGTTTGTTATGTTTTTATCTTGATGTCCAGTCACCTTGATTTGTTGTAGAAAATGCAGCTTTTGGCATGGCTGCTGTCGTCTGATGCGGTTACTCCGGCTACCGACGACGCGTAGGGTGATGCATCCAAAGCTTTCCCAGTGCGAGTGGGTGACGCTCGCTGACGGACTGCCAAACGAAAGTGAAACTTGGAGTCGCGTTTAGAATTGAGCAAAAGTCGATTCAATAAATCAGCGTTCATTGTTTGGCGAAATCAATCAATTTATGGGCTTGGCTTTGAAGTTCAATGCACCGATCTCTTGACTCACCGCATCGCTCAAGGCAAGCCAATTTTGTGCAGTGTAGACACACACATATACACAATAATATGGTGCAGTTGTGTGAAGTCGGGCAACAGGAGCAGCAGCTTGAAGTAGTTTTTGTTTTTGTTTTTGTTTTTTGGGCGATGTCAGAGTTCAGCGCATGTTTTTTGGGGGTGGTTGGCAAATCTAGAAAAATGCCAGCCGAAGAGTTAAGAAAACAAACAACAACAACAGCAACAAAAAAGATATATATATATATAAACAACAAAAACAAACACAATGGGCAGACGTCGGTGCGGCTTGTTAGGCCTGGGCCCAAACAACAACTTGAAACAAACAAGCAAATGCCGCAGCAACAACAACAACAGCAACAGCCACAACAAACAATAACAAAAACAAATGCAAATGCATGAGGGAGAGCGAGAGAGGTTGCGATCATTTGTTGTTGCCTGTTTTTGGTGGCTGTTGTACGAGTACGAGTACGAATACGAGTATTGTCATTATTTATTTATGCCCAAAACGTTTCATTTTCATTTGGCCAAGGGAGTCGGTTGTGCCGTCGTTGTGGCCGTTGCCAAAAAAACCTGAAAACTGGGTTACTGGCGCCTGTTTCGGGCTACAAGATCGTGTCATGCGATTTCTATCTTTGTCGTCGGCGACAACCAAATGCTGTCGAATTGCTGAAGAAGAAAAACTCTGAAAACTGAAACCGAAACAAGCCCAAAACAACTGACAACTGGGAATATAACTGGGACTGGGACTGGGACTGGGTCTGGGTCTGGCACTGTGATCGGGACTGCGACTGGGACTGGCGCGACTCTTTGAAAACAAAAGTAAAGTGCCTGCTCTGCATATGTGCCACACACATATAAGCACACACATCTATTCATATATACACATTTTTATATTTGCTTATAGTTAAAAGTGATCTAGCACATGACTCACACGAAGCGGTAGCAAGTCAAAAACGGTTTGTGGCTTGGGCCTGGCAGCCTCTGACAGCGTCTGGCAGGAGAACTTAGCATCCGACTCCCTCAATTCGCTTGGCATATACTTCAATTTGGGGCACTATAACTAGCTAATAAAGTTTGTCAATTGAGAACATTTCGTAAAAGACTGCTGAACTAGCTTCTAATGTCGCTATTTAAAGTACAACTATTTTAAGAAGTTGTAATATATACTTACATGCATATATTTATATACATTATATAAATGTAGGTTTCAATTCAAAGCTGCTCTTTTAATTTGGTATATTATTTTAAATTCATTAATTTGGGAGCTCTAAATTTTGAAAAACATTTTTTCGAGACATTAAAAAAAAATTTATATTTATTTAATCTAAAGGATAAAAAATAAACAAAATGCCATTGAAAATGAAAATCGGTTCAGTTTTGACAAAGTTATGGGAGTTTGAAATACGGGAGCTATTGATCCGGGAACTTTACATATCAAAATTTTTGTAAATTTTGGCATGATTTTTGATCAAAAATTTGATCCCCTCAGAATCGGATTTTTATACTAATTATGAAAATTCCAATCGATTAAAATTATAAATTCGAAATTCTAAGTTTTGAAAATTTACACCCGACACACACGACATTCGTTTTCTATGTTTATTAAATAGAGTTCCTCCTAATTTCTTAAGTGCATGCAGTGTTCGTTAAACATATTCTCAATTCTTGTTTGCTATTATTGTTAAATTTAGGGCTTTTGCTTGTCAGCCACACAGCAAATACAACAAAAACAGCAGCAGCAGCAGCAGCAACAATGTACAACAAAGTAGTCACGAATTAGCGCAGTTCAGTTTGGAACAGACACTGGGATTGGGATTGGGACTGGGGACTGGCACAGGGTGTTGTGGCTGTGGCTGTAGGCCATAGTTATAGTCTCTGACATATGGTTAAGAATATGCTTGTTCCAGATGCAGCTGTTGCCACATGTGCATAAGCGAGTAGGTCTCTTGGCCATAAAACGCATTTTGTTGCAACAGTGTCGCGCGTTCGTTGCCTAAGTCTTTTGTTTGCTGACGCATGAGCGAATGCCCGAATGGACGAATGCCTGCTTGAAAAGTTGAATGGTTGAATGTCTGACTGTCGCTGATTTATGCGGTTGACCGCACAAGACACCTACGCACACACACACACATACACACACACACACACAAACACCCACATACATATATATATACGGCCATTAAAATTTCTTGCACGTATTTACGTATTCACTCTGAGTTTTCCCAGTTATCAGAGCTGATAAGTAGCTTATGTAATAGCCGAAAACAAAAAACAACAAAAATAAATATGGGTTAAAAGTCGCTGTGACAGTTTAATTTGACATCTCGCTTTTTACGCTCCCCAAGTTTGACTTTGGGGCGAGAGATGACAGAGTGCTTTATGTTTCTTTCCAATTTTCTTTTGCGTTTGCTTAACAAGATTTGCTGTTGTTGTTGTTGTTGTGTTGTATATTGAATTGTCATTTCTTTTGACAATTTAATTTGGATTATGCCGCAGCTACCGAAATACCGAAAAAACAACACTGGGAAAGGCGAAAAGCTAAAAAGCAGATGTTTATGTGTTTCTTGCTGCATGTTGCATGTGACTGTTGGCTGGGGCACGTTTTTGTGCTCAGTCCATTAAAAACAAAAGGCTCTCGAAACGCATTGAAGATGTCCACGTCGCCAGTTGCCAGAGTATAATAACAAAAAAAAAAAAAAATTATTAATGGCTGGCAACGTTTGCCCATTTCCGTCTTGACCCGAAGTTATGCAAAATGTTAGCCAAAAGGCCAAACGAAAGCAGACGCCAATTGTAGAAATGTTTGCCTAACAAATGATTGCTATTTTGCCAGGTCTGCCAGCACAGACAAAGTGCGTTCGTTGCACAGCTACCAGTTGCTAGTTGCACGTTGCACGTTGCATGTTGTATGTTGCTGCTTGCAATTCCCCAGTTGCAATATTAATTGAAAAAATTTGCCGCCAAATTTTTGAATATCAATTTTTCAGTGCGACCAATATTTGTAGTTTTGGTCGAAAAATGTTAAAAGTTAACAGTGCCGGTGCTGTTATTGTTAACAGTGCTGTTGCTGTGTAATTGTAACAACTTGTAGCGGAAGCCTGCAACTCTGTTATGGCCATTGTCTTCTGGCTGTCTTTTTGATTTTATCGCTCAAAAATCTACAATCAGCCGCTTGTTGCATAAACTTATTGATTTGACTTGTTGCAGTTGCAGTTGTTGTTGTTGTTGTTGTTACTGGTTGTGTTGCTGTCGTTGCACATATAAACAAATCAGCTGGTGGCTAACAAACAATTGCATAAATCAATTTTACACTAAAGAAAAATAAAAAAAAATAGTTGCTGCTGCTGCGGCTGCTGTGGCACGGCCCACAGTGCGTATGGCATAAACATTGTTGGCGCATGTAAATTTGATTAAAAGCTAGTTTTACCACAACATGACAACAACAACAAATGAAGTGCTAAAATGTATTTTCGGTGCATTGCTAATTTCAACTGTCTCGAGCACAAATGACGCCTCCATTTATGATAAATGAAAGTAAAAGTACAAACACTTGCACTTCATAGATCATTAGCGTTACTTGTGGCTGGCTGCTGCTGCTGCTGCTGCCTCGCATGCGTGGCGCGTTCAATGAACCAGCTGAACAGCTGAGACATTCAGTCAGTTAGTCAGCTAGTCAGCTAGTCAGTTGCCTTGTAAAAGTCAGCGTCATTAAAAATAGAAATGCTCGCTGCCAACGTCCAAAACTTGTTCTTTCACTTTCAATGTCATGCCACAAAAAGAAAAAAAGAAAAATAAACAACAAAGAAACAACACAAACAGAAGACCTTCAACTTTAGTTTTACCTCCACCTCGGCAGCCACTTCCACGTCCACTTCCACAGCTGAACTAACTCTGGGGGCCACTTGTGTCGCCGTTGCTTCTTCTTCCGCCTGGAAATTAATTGCGGCATAAACCAAACATTTTGCAAGTCAATGTACGTAATTTGAAAATCGTGCCAAAATAGTTGCAAAGCCAATTGCGACTGGCTGCTGGCCTGGCTTAGCCTGGCCTGGCCTGGCTACAGGTGCGACGGCATCGTTGGGGTCTAAAACGATATGACACCCCCGCAAAATACTTGACTATCTGTAAATAAGTATTCGTATTCGTATTCGTATTCGCATTCGCATTCGTACTCACATTCGTATTCGCATTCGTTTGGCCTCTGCTGTAGTCATTTGTCTGCATGTCGCTTTGTTGAATTGTCTATTTGTTTGCCAAAAAGTGCCATGAAGACAAGTTGTTGTTGTTGCTTGTCGCTTGTTGCTTATTGTTGTTGTTGTTGCTGTTGCCTGAAAGCAATTTCATTGCCTGGCTGCCGCTGCTACAACAAATTACTATCATTGCTGTTAATAGTTCATTAAGTCACGGACGGGCGACGTGGCGCATGTGGTACGTGAAACATGAAACATAAAACGAACATAAAACTCAACAGCAACAACAACAACAACAACAACAACAAAATAAAACCACAAACTCGAAACAACCAAGTGGCAGAATAATTGAGTGAACGTCTAAGATAAACAATTCAATTGTTTTTTCTCTTTTCTGTGTTTTGTTATTAAGTCATCAATTAGAGAAACAAATCTGCAGCCTTAACGGTTTAAGTATATTGCTTTATAAAGGTTAATTCGCCTGTTAGTTTTGGGCGCTAATTCAGCAATTAGCCAATTAATAACTGGGTTTATAGTGCGCTTTTAATGTCCCATGCAACAGGATGAGGATTAAAACAAAGTTTGGTTTATGGGTAGATAAAAATAGTTATTTGTTGTGAAAATAGTAAAGCTTATCGCATTTAAAATAACTAAAAATAAATCAATAATTCACACAAGAAAGGTTACGTTAAAAATGTATATTATATAAATAATTTATATGATTGCATATAGTTTTTTTTTCTAATTAATATATTACATTTCAATATTTTAGTTTCATACCTATTCATTCATAAAAAGTTCAACGCTTTACCGCCTTTCTTGGTCACGGGTTTTTTTTGTACAAATATTATTGTAGTTAACTATTTGATTATAATATTATTATAAGGTACTAAAATCGTTGGGTTGCTTATGTAAATATTTCGATAACGTGAACATTATTTTAATAGCAAAATAGTTTTCTATAAATATATATTTTGGAAGAAGTAAAATTATTTATAATATTTAAAGCTAAATGGCAGTTTTTCTATTAGTTTATTTTTTAATTTAGCAACAACGTTTTAAATAAATCTTAATTTGGGAAGAATAGAGGCAATTATTTATATATGCAGCAAGCTATATATACATATTATAAAAATAGTTAATGATTGTATAGAGTATAACATGGTTGAAAGCCAAATATGGGTGTGGAATTATATATATGTACATATTAATAGTTGTTTTTTAATATTTAAAATGAAATTAAAATTTGAAAATAAAATATAATATTAGGCGAGTTAAATACAAACAGGTATATATCCAATTATATGTACATATGAGTAATAAATAGTTTTATGGCAATTAAACATTTTTTGGAGATTACCATTTTAAAAATGTAACATTTGTAAAATGAATCAAATTTTTTAAATTTATAAGTACATAGCTACTTCATCACAAATTCATTACAACAGATTTCACAACGCTCGAGCAGCTGATGAGCTGTTTTAGCCGGCGAGGACAGCTCGACGATGCCACAGCTGGCGTAGGGTTTCAACTCCTGGCCAATATTGTGCTCCATATTGCGCCTAAGCCAGGGCGAAGTGCGTCTCGAATCGCGCACCACTGTGGCATTTGCATTTGCATTAGGCACCAGGCGCGAGCTGGTGGAACGCATGGAATGCAGGGAATTCAATGTTGTGTTTGAGCCACGCCAGTCGGCGAGTCGGGCCAGCGCCGCCTCCAGGTCGCTGTCATCGTATTCGGTCATCACGACCTGATCGGGTGACAGGGATACAGCGCTGGGCGTATTTAGATGACTCAAGGGTCGTATGATCACCTCGGCGCTGCTGCTGGAGGATTGACGCGACGAGGCTCGCGAGGCGCCGGGTGAATGCAATTTCGGGACAGTTGTGGCAAAGTTAGGATAACTTCTCTGAGGTGTTGTTGTTGAGGTCGCACCTAGTGGAGAGCTAGTTGCTCTCGAGCCAGCTGCAGTTACCTGTCGCATTTTGTGGGGCGTGGCATGCGTGACAGTTGATTTGCTCGGCTGACGTGTTTCTGTGGGCTCTGCCACAAAAGTTGCGGCACGTGCGGCTAAAGGCGTTGGCATTTTGTTGCACGTTGCGGCTTCTTTTTCAGCAGATGTCTTCGGCATTGAGGTGACCGTTAAGGGCGTGGCCAGCAGCAGCGCAGAGCTGATGTCCCTGGATGAGCCCAGCATCGATTTGAACGTTTCACTCAGTTGCGGTTTTTCCTCCTTCAACTTCTTGTTGTTTTTGCTGCTTTCCGTGGCGAGTTCAACCACCTGTGCGATGCTTACGTGCTCGCCTTTGGTGGGCTCAATCTCGGGTTGGGTTAACTTACTCGGCTCGCTGGCGGCATCTGCCGTTGGCAGTCCGGTCTTCTGCCGCTGCCTCAGCTGCTGCAGCGAAGAGCTGGTCAAATTTGAGGTGGATCTGGCCGCGGGCAGATTGCGAATATCGCTGGCAGCACGCTGGCCCAGGTTCGGGACCATGCTGCTCCTGCGCACTGGAACGGGAACGGGAACGGGACTGTGTGTGGGCGGCTCCTCGGGCAGCACAGTCGGCTGTTCGCGGGCCCAAAGGGAGCGGCGAGCGGAGCCCGCACGGCTGCCGACACGTGATATTGGGAGAGTGATGCGTTCGCGCTGCGGATTGAAGTCAAAGGTCCTGACGCTGCCCACATGCGAGAGCCTGGAACTGGCACGCGACACACTGGCCGGCTGCTCGGAGCCCACGAACTTGGCATATTCGCGCTGGCCGCGACGCGTGGGCGGAGCCGGTGTCAGATGGCCGCTGGACGACTGCGATTGGGAGGTGCTCGACAGCGAGTTGCCGTCGCTGAAGTGGCCATCGTAATGGTTGGGCTTGTCCCGCATGCTGGTGTAGTCCTTGTACACAGAGAAGTGATTTTGTGTGTGCGCAAAACTCTCGTAGGGCCGAAACTTGCGGCTCTTGGCCAACTGATCGGCCAGCTTCTCCCATTCGGTGGTGCTGGGGCGGCGTTGCTCCTCCTCCTCCTCCTCCTGCCTGCAGGTGTGTGTGTGTGTGTGTGCGGATTTGTATGTGTGTTTGTTTGGGTGTGTTTGTTAGTTAGGAACTTTTATGGTTTTTTAGGTAATTGGGTGTTTTGTTTGCTTTGTGTGTGAGGTCTGCTTGATTAAACTCTTGCAAAACTAGATATGATTCCTGGTATCTCGGAACTTATCTTTTAATTTTAATTATTAATTATGATCTTGCAATAGAAAATCCCGAGAGAGATTTGCCAGAATATGTAATTTGTATCCTTATTTTATTGTTAACTAAAAAAAGTTAGGACAGAACTCTATTATAACATTAATATAATCCTTAGTTATGCAAAAATCTTTTCTATGGCTGGACGGGTTCGAACCTCGTGGTGACATAGGTTGGAACCTTGCAGTCAGATAAAGTACATTTTTAACAGGTTTTTTTTTATCAGTGTTTTAAAGTTAGGTAAACGAAACCACTACCAAGAGACATGACTCTAATTATAACTCTATAAATTTTTGTTATATTATTACCTTGACAAGTTCGAACCCCGTTTTAAAGAACCGAAAATAGTTTGCTACTTTTTTTAAGTTTTTTTTTTTAAGAATAAAGTAAATGAAGACACTAGGCTGTAGTTTTTAAATCTCGACGGGCTCGAGCCTTGTGTTGAGATAAGGAAAATATTTAATATTTATAATATTAGAGTAAGGTAATAGAAGATATTACCGGAACACATAACTATATTTTCCCATGAACGAAGACTCGAACCTTATTTTGTAGTATGGTAAAAATAGGCACTAACAGAAGACATAAATCGAACATTACCAATATTTTTCAGTTATGCAAGAGTTTTTTAATCACCTCGACAGGCCGAAGTTAAATCGATCAGTGTGTGTATATCGTATATAGATATATATAATATTTATTTATTTTTACCAATACTACGTACAAGAGTTGTTGCTGTTGTTCTTGTTAGTTAGCTAATTGCTAGCTCGCAATAATAAGAAAGGCAGAGTATGTTGATATGTACATAAAGATAAAAGTTATTTATTTACAATTTACACATTGTTGAAGAGAGGAGAAAAAGAGAGTACTTTATAGATATATGTATAAATATAAGATATAGTATATAATAATAAGTAATATTTACTGTCAGCTACAACGAGTACACTACAAAAGCTAAAATACAAACTACGCGATTTGATATGCAACCGGGTGCAGCAGTTTCTACGTTTGATTCAGTGGCTCTACGGGCTCTATGCAGCGGAGGGGGTTGGTGCACATTAGGCTACTTACTCCACGGTTGCCGCCGCTGTCGCTGTCGTTGTCGCTGTTGCCACGGTGGCATCCGCAGCGGCACCCGCCTCCCCCACTTGGGTGCTCAGCTCGGCCAGCTCCTGCAGCGATGGCTTTGGCGTTGGCGGCGTCTCCTCCTCATTGGCCGCACTGTTGGCCAGCGCCCGTTCGATCTCCGGCTCCGGCGTCGATGTCTTCAGACTGTCCGCATCCGCCTCCAGTGCGGGCGTCGGAGCTCGCGATGTACTCGGCGCTGGTTGCTCCGCATCCGCATCAGCTTTCGTCTCCAAGTGCAGACCCTCCATCACCTTGTGCTTGGCCTCGTCCAGTGCCGCGGTGCCATCCTTTAAGGCGTTGCCCAGCTCACTGGTGACGCCCGCCACAGCTGTGCTCACCGTCTCCTTTGCCGTGTCCAGTGTTGAACTCAGTGCTTGGGTTGCATCTACAAAGGCACAAAACAAATTATTGACAATTTATTGTTGCTATATTTGGGAATATTGATTGATAATTGTAAGCAGGTCGTTCACCTGTCTGCCATTAAAAACGACTGCATTCAATCGATATGTGACAAGGCAGAGTGCCCGTAGTCGGAGCAGAGATACCCTGCAATCTGGTTTGAAATAGTTTCAATGTCAATAGATATCGAAAGTGCTTCTACATTTTGAATGGAACTCAAGTAAAGCCAATAGCTTAAAAATCTTATGGAATATCGATATTTATCGATTTGTAGTAAAACCTGCTTATGCTATACGAAAAATTCCATTCTGAATTTGAGCTTTAGGCTCTGAAATTCCTATATAATAGATATAAATAATTTAGAATACATATTTGACAATATATATGATACTCGAAAGGTTCGCATTGTAAGTTCAGATATATTCACACTTTTTTCAATATAAAATTTTTGTATGCCTTTCATGTTTACAGGGTAGAAATATTTTAGCTCACCCTTTGTTTGTGTACTTCTAATAGGCGCTCAAAATAATGAGCTGTATGCAGGATATGTTCAGGATTGCTTATATAATTTAACATTGAAATGGGCACGATGTAGATACAAATAGGTACAAAATTGAACAAAAATAGTCTAAAAGTGAGTTATTAGCATATATTAGCCAGATTTCATCTTTGAGGTGGGCATAAAGGCTATGGTAAAGTAATAAATGAAAGGAATTCATGAGTTCCATTCAAATTAGCCCTGAAGACTGGGCTTAAATCTTTTGCCTTCTCAATTTACAAACATTTAAATTGACTGGGGAAATTACTGATAAAGAATAGTTTTGCTAGCTCCATAATTAGTTGAGGTTTCCCATGTAATAAAATGGGGTTTCGCTTTATTTTGTTTTTCGTTGTAATTTGGCAAATTGAATCAATAATTTGGCAATATGTGAATTTCTAGCTCATATTATTTAAAACAGAAAGCAGAGTGCTCCAATTTGCTGGTCACGCAAAAAACTCGTTTTTCTTCATATGCTTTTAATATAAATATGTACGTTTTGTATGTAGGGGTAATGTGCATGTATATAGTAGGTAAGTAGTTTTTGTGCACACACACACACACACACAAAGGCCACAGCGCCTCATAAAAGTGCTGAAAGGCAGGACACGCAGCTTTTGTTATTACTTTTATTTTTGCAGCTCAATTGTCCTTGATTAGCTGGCATTATTATGGCCAGGCTCATTATGTGAGCCGCATTTGCAAAAAAATTTGTTATATATATTTATAAAAAAACCCAGCTTATGTGGACTTGCACAATGCAAGGCGAGGGGTCTAAGGTCACTCTTAGGCTAATAAATAATATTTTCAATTGATTTGCTGTCACACGCACTATGCAAATATTAAGTATACGCCAATTGCGGCACACTTTCAAGCCAGAATGCAGTCGTTTGGCGTTGAGAAATGCGCTTTTAAATGTCAACCAGACACACACACACACACACCCAAACACACACCTTCGACGGCTTCTTCGCCCTTTTGCTTGACATCGCCTGCCACATGAGTGGCGGCTTTTAGCATTTCACTGCCCGCGGTTGCCACCATTGGAGTGCTGCTGGCACAGCCCATGGCTATATGTGGCAAAATATATATATTTTAATATATATATATATAGAACTTCAGTTGTTGTTGCTGCTAATACTGAACATACAATTTCAAAATCATATTGAATAGCAAGTGATATATATAAAAACGATTTTAAATATGAATGGAACACAACGCGCCCGCCTTTGGTCACGAACTCAACGCAACTGAACTGACCCAAAAGTACAGACCACTGGCAAAGGGTCAGCTCTGCCGTGGTCATTTAGCAATAGTATTATAACAACAATGGCAACAACTACTTACATATACAATGAGCACTCGTCGTACTGGGGCACGCAACAGGACCTCGGACCGCAGAGTGCTCCTTTGGCTGCTTTGGCCATTTGTGTGTGCTTGGACTTGTGTGCGTTTGGCACTTCAAGTGAACCAAATTGTTGAGGTCATGCGCGTTGGGCGCACATTTATAGGCTAAAGGGTTCTCGCTTCTGTGGCTGTTGCTGCAGACTGAAATACAAAAAAAAAAAACAAAAACAAAAACAAAAATAGGCTAAATATGAGTACCTACTACGGGGTACTTATAGCGTGTCTAGTTGGCGTGTCTGACTACGCTTTGACCAGCCGATAGGTGGCGTGCCTTTGTAATTTCCACTCGTATAAGTGTATGCAAATGTTGGTGTGAGCAGCGAAAAGCTTTGAACCCAACATATGACGTAGTTTTTCACTTGTTGGTCTAGTTTGTGTCTGTATCGAAAATGCAAACAAACAAAAAGTGTTGTTGCCAGAATGTCGAAGATGAAATGCCCTTGCAGTTAATTAAGAGATTAGCGGTATATTTCTATTTTGCAATGAGTTGTTATTTATAATGATATTTATTACAGTTTTTTTCAGAAATTTTTTTTATTTTGCTTTTCAAGGTCTCGCTGCCTAAATAGGCTTAAAGCTTAAAGCTTATTATTGCTGCTCAGAGACTTGAAACACAGAACTCTTTTTGATGATATTTCTATATTATATTCTATATTATTTCTATATATTTTTGTTTTTATTTTTTTTATTTCTAAAAACAAGTTGCCTTCACTTTATTTTATTGATAAATTACTTTTATGGTTTTTATGCAACCGATTGTCAGATTTTTATATATTATTTCCATTATCTTTGTGTGTATTTTTTTTAGTACTTGCAAGCATTGTCTATTGTCTTCTGTGCTAGTTAGCTGGAAGTAGTGAAACCCACACACACACACACACACATATATATATATATATATATATACAGTGAAGATCGAGATCTTCACGATGGATGCCAGTTAAGATTTTGACGTCGCGTCGTGTTGTTCTTTTTGTCGCTGAACATTTACGAAAATTGATTTTTGATTTATTTTTTGGTTTCTTGTTTTTGTTTTTGTATTTTTTTTTTTGCGATCTGGCGATTGGCTCTGTGGCTGCGTTGGCTTTTCAGCTGGCTGGGTTCAGCAAATGGTTAACTATGTTTTTTTTCTTCGTATTTTTTGCACGTGATTTATGTCAGTCAGAGGCAGTGACAGCGCTTTTCATGAGCCAATAAAGTTGTCCATGTCGCTTTGTCATATTCATATATCATTGCCATACACCCGGCAACTTATGTCACATGTTCCACTCCGACTGCGACTGCGACTTTGACTCCATCTCCATCTCCAACTCGAATGCGAATACACAAATATGAGTGCTCTATTGGAGAGGCTGCGTATAAACGGGGCTTAAGTGCGCGATCGAATTGTGACAAAACACAATTTGGTCGCTTTGAACACTCAAAAACTCGCATATAAATCAGCGCACGCAGCTGGCCAAAAACGCGACGTGGTTCATTAGACTTCGTCTCTTGGCTGTTTTGGCTGTTGGCTCTCTTGTCTGGCTGACGTTAATTACATAAGCTAAGCGTCGCTTAATTATGTGCTCAACAATAGCACCCAAGTGCTCAAGCTCACATGATGTAATGCGGCCCCTGCCACCGCCAAAACGGTATGCGAAAGCTGATTGTTGTTATACCCTTGACGCAGGTTAGTTGAGCTTGTGAGGAATGCTTGGTACCGGCGGAATTTATGGACAAATTCCACCTGCTCTATACTTAATACATTTTCAGGGCGAATTCCATTGATGTTGTGGAATTCTTGGAGATTGGTTCAAATAACGCTTTACTAAATCATTCCTGGAGTGTATATATATGTTTGATGTCAGTGAACAAATATTTAAATTGGATTAATCGTGAAATAAGTGATTTATTAATTAGTTTATTTTAGTAGCTTAAAAAGAGTATACAATTAAAAACATCAAAAGAATTTATAAAATTGGTAATACTCAATTATAAAACCGTAAAAAGCGTTTAAAAATAACACAGTTGTCATTGAAAACCTTTAAGTCGAATTAAAGCTCTTCAGAAAGCTTATTTGATCGCATAAAAAGCTTATTAAATACACACCGAATACACTGAAAGCACACGAAAGTTTATAAAAGCACATTAAATCTACAGTATTTACGCAGTATTTATAATTGACAATCAAATTTATTTCAAGACCCTAACATCAATCAGCCTTTTCAAGGGTATCAACATTTCTGTATATATTCGAATTAATTTTGTGAATTTTGGTTGCCGGTATTCGTATTCACTTTCAATACTCGCAAGAATAATGGCAATTGTGAGACAGGTAAACAAGCTGTCTGACAGACAGAGACGAAGAGACAGACAGCTTCCTCTTGCAATTTGTATGGGCTTTGTCTTTGGCGACAGCTTCCTCAAACACGCTTTGAACTTGGCTCGTATATTGCACAAGTTGTTTGCTGCTGCCCCAAAGGGGCATAAATTGTAATTATGCCTGCCACTGTGGCAAACAATAAATCTCAAAGTATTTATCGTGCAACATGACAGAAGTGGGTCGTACCTGGGCTGGGATACAATTGCATTCAGCTAGCGCCTTCCCTTTTTTCACTGTTTTTCTTTTTTCTTAATTTTTTTTTTTGCATATGGGGAGTAAACAACATCTGAAATAAAATCAAAATACTGGCAACATAAAGGCGAGCTTAGATTTGTGAGTGCTGCCAGCACCGATCGAGGCATTTAAATGCAGTTATGACTGAATGCTAAAGATATTTTTATGTGCCTGTTGTTGTTGACACACCCTGTACATATTGAGATTGTGTGAAAAGGGTATATTTACCGCTGAGCAAGTGTATGTAAATCTACCATAACTCTACCATAATAAAATTTAACTAATTTTAATGAGAAATAAGTAACAAGAAAAAATTTTTTTTTGTGAAAATTTTATCTTCAAATTTCAATATAGACATGGGTAAAATTTAACTGACTTTGTCCATTTTATTAACTCTATATTCAAGGGAAATAACATCAAATTTTGGTCGAAATACATATAAAAATTTTACCTATAAATTTCCTTATGGGGATGGGTTCAAAATTTAAAATTATTATAACTTTGCTAAAGCCAAATCGATTTTTTCACGGTTCGACCTCTAGAATAATTACATTTAAATCTGGAAATTGGAAAATTGTATCTTAAATGTTATATTTTTCCATAAAAACTGAGTTTTTGTTCATAGTTTGGTCCCTAAATTAATTGTGCAATTAAATCTTGCAACACAATTTTTTGACAAAATTTATTTTTAAATTTTACAGCTTGCTATTGGGTACAGGTAAAGACAATATAATATATAAAGTATTTATATTGTCTTTGGTAGAGGGTAACTCGTAGCACACTCAGTTGTTGTTGTTGTCGCTGGTGCTGTCGCTCAAAATTGTGCGCATAACTTAAAACATGAAAAGTTACTTAGAGTCGGGGACCTCGTCGGGGCCTTTAATTAAAAGCGACAGGTATCCAAGACATTCTGCGTTATTTGCATTGATTCAGTTGCAGTTGGCAGTTGGCAATTGGCAATTGGCAACTAAAATTGCAGTTATTGTAATTACATATGTCGGTTGACCGAAGCCGCGCCCAGAACTCTGACACACATTCGCCTTCGTTTGAAGATGCAAATGGAGCCGCGATTCGCGGTCAGGCGCAAAATTTATGTAATCAAAACCGAGTCGAGGCACAATCTTCATGGAACGGCATTAAATTGCCAGCTCTCGAGCAAAACGCTGGTCCGCTGATGATGTCAGTTTAGATGCCAGACAGTCAGCCAATACAAAAACCTAAGCAAAAAGGTTATCGATGTCTCGAGATCGCCAGTGAAAAGCCAGGCCGCCAAAAGTTTCAAAATTTCACCCGTAATGCAATCGCACGCAATGTCCAAGGCCCAAGACAAGATCTGCATTAACCGAGCTCGTCTTGACCAAAGGGAAAGCGGCTGCGACTGCGACGTTTCTAGCCATGGTCTGATTGGATGAGTTATTATTTTTTTGTTTTGTTATTGTTTTTGTCTTTTCTCTCAATTTTAATTATATATCTATACCATATATAGCAAAAGGCTATGGCATAAAAATAGAATCTGTACAACATAAATCAAATGCTGGCTTCAACTTAATTAAAAACGCGCGAGAATCGCTTGAAAGTTGGGCCTAGGAAATATCATAAATCAATGCAGTGCGAAAGCAAACGAATAAAATTCAATTTGTAATCAGAATAAAAGTAGAAAGAAAATAAAAACGAGGCCTGCAACGCCCTACAAAATGTAGGAGATGAAGCGAATGTGGCTTCAATCAGCCAGAGCCACAAAATACCGCAAGTCTTAGAACGAATCAGCGAATCAGTTGTTGCCACAGCTTCTAAGAATGCATTTGGGCTAAGCGGAGGCGCTGACGGGGCCAGGGGCTTAAAGTAGATGAGGCCGAAGCTCATAAAAATGAATATGCCAGGCGGCTGTCAAAAAGGCAACGGCGACGTTGTTCTTGAGACGGCTACTCAAAAAAATATACAAAATAACAACAACAAAAAAAAAAAATAAGTGAGCGCGACCAAGTCAAGAGTGTGTATTTGGTTTTTCCTCTTCTCTCCTTTTTTTTTTTTTGTGGAGTGACGTTTCGGGTTTGGCATTCAGAAGAACAAAAGCCAGCGCCGATGCGATGCCGCCCGCTGCCCGAGGGAACTAGAGACGGTACCGTGACGGATCGTGCGAGCTATGCGTAGTCCAAGTGCCAGCTGTCAATGAAAAGTATACGAATCTAGAACATTTTGCCTTCGACGTATCTTAAATGGATTGCGTGGCAAATTTAACCCAATTCTGTTCTTTTGCTTTGGCTATGAGCTGGTAAAACTTAAACATCATTGGTTGACTTGTTTTTGAGCTATGATTTGAAATCAATAAGAAAATATTGAAATATTTCTAGTCTACTTTTTAACAGGTTCGCTTCTAAAACAACATTGAAATATTTTTAAACCACTTTTATATCAGTTAGCTGTATTTTACATTATACATTTTAAATATTTTATGATTTTATAGAATATTTTTCAATACTCCCAAATTAAATAACTTTTATTAAATTTTTCAATATATTTTTTTATTTCTGAAATCACTTCAGATATGCTTATCAAGTTTGTGAACGCAATTTTATTAAAAAATTATATTTTAATATTTTCTTTAATTTTTTTAATGCAAATGTTCTAGAAAAACTCTATTTTTGTTTGAACTACATACAATATTTTTTAACTACATTCCTAAAAGGTCTCAGAACTTGCTCTACGAGCTGTTGTCCATCTCTAGCCAGGAGCGGTCGGCGGAATGTGAACTGAAGCCTGCGCTTCATTTGATTTCGTTCCATTTGGCGTTTTGGCCCGTTTGTTTGCGCCGTTAACCTTGGGGCCAGCGGATCGGAGCCGAGCAGAAGTTTTTTATGCTTTGCATGCCAAGTTTTTTAAGCGAGCGCGTCGAGCGGGCAAACAAAGCAAAAGTGCCAAAGTGATTGACGTCTGGCAACGCTGACTTCTCTTTTCTTTTTCAATTTGAGATCTGTGTGAGTGCACAAATTGAACGTGCAACGTGCAACGTGCAACGTGCCACTTGCCACTTGCAACTGGCCAGTTGTCGGTGGCAATTGCATTTGCTGCCGCATTGACTTTTGTGGGTCAGGGTCAGCCAGACAAATGTCAAACTAACACATGCAACATTCGACTAACGGGGGCAGCGGGGGGAAACTTTGGTAATTGCACACGCACGCGACCATTCGGCCACATATTCGAACACATATTCGAATGAGGTATTCACATGTCCACAACCACTTTCTTTGCAATTTATATGAGTTTATGTGTTTATCGCTTCGCGCTAATCTCCAGCCTGGCAATCAGCCACGGTGACAGTTGCGGCTACTCCTACTGCCCACCTACCTGCCCCCCCTCCCCCTAAGCTCCCCTTAGCTCATGCCCAGCCCAGCAAGAAACAAGAAGGACCATTTTTGGAGTGGTGAAGTTTAAATACCCTTGTTCATATATAGTGATGTTTATTAGTTTTTTGTGTGTTAATTGTTTCTATGTTATAGTATTAAGATTTTTATAAGTTAAATTGGTTAAGTTTGTTGAAACACACACAAAGTTTAAACTTACAAAAAAATATTTTATGACTGAAAGTTGCTATGGCAGCTACATGTTAGAGAGTTTCGATATTGAAACAATTTTGCTGTTATATTGGGAGCATACTGACCTATTAAATTGCCAAGTCTGGTTAAGATATCTTGAAAAACTAAAAATTTGTTCATCCAAAAACTAAGTTTTCGACTGATACTTCATATGGCATCGGGTGTTCCGATGTTGATAAGTTTTTGCCAATTTATGGGAAGCAGAGTGACTTAAAAAATTGCCATGCTTGCTTAAGAAATCTTGAAAAACTAAAAAGTTTTTCTTACAATAACTAATTTTTCGACTGATAGTTCCTATAGTGACCCAATAGTAATAAGACTACTTGCTAAATTTGATTAAACAAAAAAGTTTTGCATACAAAAATACATTTATTCACCAAATGTTCCTATGCCAGCTACAAGATATAGTAATCCGATTCGGCTTCCTGATGGAAAGTGATCGAAGTTGTCTTTAAGTATGCCTTACACATTTCGTGACAAAACTTAAATACCCTTTGTGAGTGTGTTAAAAGGGGCCGTTGCATGATTTATGGCGCGTAATTTGCGTGCGCATGCGCAAATTGCGGCACAACCTTTTTTTGTGTGGTGCAACCATGTTGCAGCTTCCTGCTGACAAATGAGCTGCCGCTGCCAGCTGCCGATTGAAAAGTGTGTCACTTGCATTCTTTGCAGCTTGTATTACTACAAGCCAGGAGCCGCAACAGCAGCAACAGGAGCAGCAGCAGCAGAAGCAGCAGCAGCAGCAGCAACAACAGCGAAAAGTGGATTCGCTGGACTCCCCCAGTGCTCGACTGATTTATAATTTCATTGAACTATTACCGGGACTGGCTGGCAGACAGCAACAGTAACAACAACGGGCGCGCCAAATTGATTAACAATCAAAATAAATCAATACACAGCCCCAAAGCCAAAATGTGTCAAAACTTGCAACGAGCAAATTGCAATTGCAACACTTTCGCTGCAGATTTTTTGGTGTTTTTCACACTTGATTTACATTTTAAATTGAAAAGGCCGAAACTGAAGCTGTAACTGAAACCGAAAACCGAGCCAACTCAAGCCAGACAATTTCCAGGCCGGCGGGCATGAAAACTGCAAGACGAATTGGGCGACATTGTCAGGACGGTGCAAGTGGAAATTGTTGTTGCATGGTGTGTGTGTGTGTAGATTGTGGGGCATATGCACAACAGCAACAGCTACAGCGAAACAGTCTGATAAAGAGATCAATGGCAGAGCTATGCCTGCCTGTCACACCCCCCCCCTCCTGAGTGACTCCTCCTCTGCAGGTGAAATGTCAAATCCTCGGCGCATTTTGCACTTGCCCCAGCCGCAGCCATGCTCGTAATTTAACTCTTAATCGTCCACGCCATAATGTTGTTAAGCGTCTAATTGAAGTTTCACTTTTTTTCTTCTCAAGTCTGCGAAACGCAGCTCAACCCAGACACAGTTCGAGACCCGCGTGACCTCTGGCCGCGCAGCGCAGATACATTAATTATCTGTAATGAACGTTTACACTTATTTATTGGCATTAAATCATCGTTTAACGCGCTTTGAGCATGCACTTTTTTGGTTTTTTTTTTGGTTGTTTTTCTTTGCCCCAAAGACCCGGCTTCTGCCGTCGTTGCCAACTCTGACTTAAACTCTCTTTTTGTCTCTTTCTGTTCAGCAGTGGCCTTCAAGTGCGTTGTTGTCTGCTTGTGGTGTCTTCGGGCTGCTGTCGGCTGCCTTGTTTGCTGTGTCCGCCCACGCCCCCCTTTGGCCCACAGACTGCTCTGATATGCATGTCAAGCGGCCGCAAATTATCGCCTGCCTCGGATGGCACTTGAGGTCGCTTCCGTTTTGTGCAATGAGTCGCTTTTCTGCCCATTTCTATGTTAACGAACAAGAAATGAAGTAAAAATTATTGGGCGGCGGGTTCATTGGCTTTGTGTGCCACATAACAAATGTCTGCTGCTTACACGCTTATGAGTTATGCGCCTCCAGTTGGGCCGTTAACCAGTCAGACTTCCAATACATTGACTCACAGTGTTTGGCAATAAACACAATTCAATAACTTAGCTGGAAAAGTTTATTGTTGATACATTGTTGAAAAGCTTATCTGGATTTTATTGGAATTCTTAAAAAAGATATAAAAAAATAATGATTTCTTCTAGTCTCAAGTTAAGAATTAGTTGTAGAGTATCGTAAAGTTTAAAAGTTTAGCATTTTTCATAATTCAGTACAAATTACAAGAAACTTTATTTGCATTGTAAAGAAACTCAATTCAAATAATAGTGCCAAAAATTATTGATGGAAAATAAATTATATAAAGTATTTTTAATGTTTTGTCTTGATTTGATTTGACAAAGAAAAATATAGAATACTTAAACCTTAATTCATATTTTAGCCTTAGTAACATGTTCATGTTAGATATAACTTTTTGGCAAAACTTGCAAGGCACAAAAATTACAACTGCTTAGAAAAACATCCAACAAATATATATATGTGAGTGGAATAAATAATAGTTTCACTAATAATAATTTAAATTTGAGTGTGAATTTTGCACCACAGTGCGCAGTTGTTAGCGTTTATTTTGGGCAATCAGCAGGCGCAGTCTTTGGCTGATAATCATGGCCATTATGATCATCTTAGTCATGTTTTATGTATGTGCTTTGGGCTAATCAAACATTTATTGATTGCCAACTGCGATTTATCAGCCACTGTCACTGGCAGGTGGAAATGTTAGATTCTATATGACGATCGTTGCTTGGATCTTGTGGAGTTATGCAATGGGTGTAGCTGTTGGGTGTGTTTGTTTTGGCTCCAAATTGACACGTCAAATTGATGTAAAAAAATACAGCTTGAAATACTTTTGAATAGTTCGGTTGCTGTTGTTGTTTTTATTTTTTGTGGCTAATTGCAGCCACTTGCATGTCATAAAGATTTTAACTGTTTAATACATAAATATGTTTATGCCAAGCGCCGCGAATGTGCAACGGGGCAACGACAACAACTGCAGCTTCAACTGCAACAATAAAAACTGTGGTAAAGACTCAAAATGCTGCATGTTGAACACCCACAAAGCATAAATAACAACGGCAACAACTGAGACCCGCCCTCGCCACCCCCCGCCACCCGCCCCCCTCTCCACTTTCCGCTCTGCTCAACTGGCCTCCCACCAGCGAGTCGTGGCGAAGGTGAAAGTGTTTTCTGGCTCGTTGCAATTATATTGTAAATGATTTTATTATTTATTTGCCGAATTAATTTCCATGGCTCGGCCGAAATGTGAAATATTCCATATAAATATTTATGTTTTAATTAAAAAGGCCACAAGGAAATTGAAAATTACATAAATTTAGCAATACATTTGCAACGCATTTTTCCATTGCGACTAGCTTGGCGGGAAATCGTGGCATTTATTTCGATTTTATAGGGTGCAATTTATTAATGCCATTAATCCAAATTAAGTTGTGTAATTGCACGCTATTTACAATCCAGATGCGTTTTATATTTTGTTTAAGCTCTTTGTGATTATTGCGACAATTGTGCAGCAAGTGAAAGACCAGAAGGCGGATGATATAAATTGCTTTATAGGATGCGGCCAATGAGAGATTAATTTGGGAAGTATGATTAGTGAACTTTTAAAAGTATCTGGGGAAACAGTTGTGATCCAATTTATCCAATTTATAACTTAAATGATTTAGCAAAAATTATTAATTTAAATTAATAGTACTAGCCTAAATATAAATGAATTTGAGAAACTATATTTCGTAGAAATATTTTATATATATTGCAAATGTATTTTTCTGTTTTATTTATTATAATTTAAGCAGAATAGTAGATGGCAATTATTTTTGTAGATCTAAACCTTCCAAGAAACTATTAAGCCAAGAGCTTACATAATCCACAACTGATATATGTGGTACCCCACAGATGAGCTGACTAATTAGTTTGAGCTTATCTAAAAAAGTCATCTCTGCTGACTGCATTTCATGCGATAAGCGGTCAGTATCATATTTCATAAGAAGCACATTTTGACATCGCTCTGAGGCGACCTTCATTTGTTGGGGCAGTCAGTTTGTCACTGGGCTCGAGTGATACTACATAAACCTTAAATTGGGTTCACTGGCAGCAGCTGAACTGATTCGAGCTGCGAACTGGGACAAGCTCTTTGGCAGTGGGACAGCTGCCAGGCTGTTGTCCGTTGTCCGTTGGTCCGAGTCCGAGTATCCGCAACAATTTGCAACGTTTTTTGGTTCGTTCGGCGACTGGTTTTGCGCAATTTTTACGTGTTCATTATCATACAAATGGAGAGTACACTGAGCAGATGCACGGCCAGAAAGACATCCACATCCACGTCCACAACGACATCGACAACAAACCATCCACATGCCACATGCCGCATGTACAGCGTAGTTTTTGGACACAAACGAAAGTGAACTTTTTAATGCCCGGGCCAAAGCCAAAGCATTTTTATCTGTGATGCTGCCTGATGTGAAACGTGTTCCATGGAATGGCCTGGCCTGGCCTGGAGCTGTAGCTGTAGCTGCATCTGTAGCTGTAGCTGTAGCTGGGGCTTTTATTTATCGTCGTTTTTTTATGATTTAACATATGTACGTGTTGCTGTCACACATACGAGTACACGCACCCAAACATGCTTATATATTAATTTCATTAATAATAAGTAATTTCACTTTTCATTTCGCTCAAAAACGAGCCAAGAATTCGCAACTTTCGTTGCGGGTGAAGCTGCCTCCACCTTCCGCTGTTGCTGCCAAGTGCACTCCTCACCCCGCAACCCGCACCCCGCATCCCGCACCCCGCATCCCACACCCCGCAAAGGCCAAGCGTTGGGGCCAGATGAGCGGCCAGACAAAAATCGATGAGCATATTAATTGCTTCGACTGCCGGGCCACAAAATCACGTATGCGTATACGTAATTTTTTATTATTGACTGTTAATTACATGCAATTTTTTGTTGCCTACCATTTTTTATATACATATTTATTTTGATATACCCTTGTAGAGGGTCTTTTACTGGTTTGAGAAAATGTGTTATTCATAGAAAGAGGAAGAGAGATTGATTAGATGATATAGATATATGCTTTATCGGGTTTAACAGCCAAGTATATATATATATATTTTAATAGAATTTGACATAGATCCGATGAGAGATCATGTACCTGCCATAGTTAACAAAATATGAAAAAATCAATCTTATCAATATCAGAATATTTTATCGTATACAAACAATTTTTGAAAATGTGTTTATTTATGTTTACAGAAATGTATCTAATATATTGTCCAAGAGGCTGCAAGTGTATTTAATATTCGACAAACCACAATTATTATTTATTTTTTTGTTTTTTTTCGTCTTTTTTCTTGGGCGTCAAAGACAAATGTTACAAGTTGCCGCCACCGATGTGTGGGCTTTTATCGGCTTGCGGCAGATCAGCGCCAGCATTTTAATTGCTCCCGAAAATTGAGTTATTTTGAGTTATTTTGATTGCAGCCCGTTGACCTTTTTGTTTTTGCTGTTTTTACTGTTTTGTTTTTGTTGTCTTCTATCGTTTTTGTCGCTTTTGATTCTTGTACACACCCAGCAAAATGTCGAGTCTTTGTGGCTTAGTTTCGCTTGAATTTTTTGTTTTTTTTTATATACATACATATATTTTTGGTTAGCTGCTTGGGCCTGGCCAAGAGCACTTCTGGCGCTGTTTGCGCTCGGGAGTCGTGCATGCCGATGTTTATCGCTGCGCCGATTCAGGCGAGTGTGTGTGCTGGCCAAATAAAATTGTAAATTAAAATTGTAGATTGATTTCGATTCGATTTGTGCAACATTCTCAGCCCACTGCTGTTGGCCTGGCCGTTTTAGTTTATTGTCATTGTCAAATGTCTGGCAATTGGCTGGGCTGGGAAAATTAATCATTAAACTTGCCGCGGGTGGTGGACAATGCAAATTGTCGCTTTACGGAAATTGGCATTAATTTGTTTTTTCATGGGAGTTTTATGGCCAGAGACGCACTACAACTGCAACATCAACTTCAACTTCAACTGCAACTGCAACTGCAACATCAGCTGCACCTGCATCTGCTGTTTAAGTCTCGCAATGAAAATGTAATTACGCCCTCTAATGCCACACAAGGCAATGGCAATTGGCAACAGCAACATCAACAGCAACAGCAACAGCCGCAGCATTAACCGCAACAAGTGGCAACTGCAGCCGTTGCCGGCCTCTGCCCCTGACACTGTGGCAACCATCAACATTAGGAACGCCCTGTGGCTTCTGCCTTGGCCTCTGCCACAGCCGGAACGTTGGCCATTTTGATTGATTACACATGCGCCGTGTGGGCCGCCGTTAATGTTAACGTTCGCATTGATGTTGCCACATTTGCCACACAGCCGCTTTTATCTATGCAATACACGCTGGCACTAACGTCATCGGACAACAACAATATTTGCAATAAAATTAAACCAAACGCATTTAAAATGTTTACTCCTCTGTAAACTTTAAAGTGGGTTTTAATAGCTACTGATTCACTCTTTGTTTACACCATTTACAATTTGGTTTTTATGATTAGGGTGGAACGCCTTTGTGTAAAAATAAATTAACTTATGCACATTAAAAATTTTATAGCACATATTTAAAGTTTAAGTTTTCACATTTTTTTACTTTATCACTGCAAAATATGAGAATCACATAGAAAGGCGTGTTTGAACAGAAGGAGAGGGAGATAAGAGATAAGTAAGCAAGTGAAGAAATTCAAATTAAAAATGTTTATGTATTTTTTACATTAAAAACTCATTTTGATCAAGTTAAAATTTAAAATTTTTTTGAAAAGAAAATTCAGTTACAGGAAGCGAGGCATAGAGAAAGAGAACAGGGGAGAGTGGCAGAGAGTCAAAATGTGAATCATGACAATGGTAATGAGAAAGCGAAAAACTATACAATTTTTATATATTAAGTATTTATTATTATTTACAAATTTTATTTATTGGCCTTTAGACACTTCTTGAGTTTGTGAGAATCGCATAGATGGGCAGTATTTAAGAACTTGAAATCTCAGTCTCGCGGCAAGTAAAAGTGAAGGAAAAGAAGACATATAAAACAAGATAAAGAGAGAGAGAGAGATGAAGAGGGGAAAAAAGAAAGAGAAAGATAGAGCGCAAGAGAGAAATAGATATATGAAGAAAAAAATATATGTAGAAGGAATATTTAAAAATATGTAAGAGTGGCACTGAGAGAAAGAGAGAGAGAGTGAGGCATAGAAAATAATAAAAGTTAAAAGGAGCATCTCTTACCAAACAATTTGCCATGCTAACAAGCTTGTGGCATACGACCTGCTTAGCAAGAAAAATGAGTACAGGGTATAAAAAGCACTTTCGATTTTAGAAGTAGAAAAATTCTCTCGATTTTCGTCTCCTGTCGCTTGGCCATTTGTCTGGCTGTCACACGGATTACCTCAGCAGAAGCCGTGGCCAAGCAGGGACAGGCGGGCAGGTAACAGAGCAGCTAGCCAAGTTTGCAGACTTTAGCCGCAACGTTAAATTTCGCTTTCTATGCCAAAAAGTTTGACAGCGTGCGGCTAAAATTTTGCACGTTTGACCAAATTTGGGCGCACAACAGTTTGGGGCGACCGCTGTGGCCAAATGTTGATGACGATGACGATGACGATGACGCCGCTGACTGCTGCTGGGCTGGCCTCCGCTGCAACCGCTGCACCGCTGCACCACCACCACCACCACCAGCTCCAGCTCCAGCTTGAGCTCCAGCTCGTGGCCTGGCGTTGGCGCAAGCTCTGGTAGCTTCTTGTCGCCGTATGTCATGCGGTTTTATCTTGATGCCGCTGTCGTCGGGAGTCATGCGCCAGCGCCAGCGCCTGCCCGAGCCTCCAATCGGAGCCTCAGCTCGAGCCCGAGTCAGATTTCGCTGTTTAACATAGTTAGCTGGAGTGCGCGAGGGATTTTCACCGCAATACAGTAGCCGCTGCACTGTACTACGTAGGTTGAGGTTGAGGTCAGTGCACCCAGGGACTCAGACTCTAACTCGTACTTGTACTCACACTCACACTCACACTCGCACTCACACTCGCACTCACACTCCTACTCGTAGTCGTATTCACATGTGATTAAAAGCTAAAACGCAAGACCATCATAAATATCAAATGCGCCACAATTTAGGGTCCACATAGGACTTGGTTTGTTTGTTGTTTTTTTTTTCTCTGTTTTTTTTTTCGTTTTTCATTTTTCCATTTTCACTTTTGTTTGAATGCTGAGCGACACCTGGCGACGAACTGTGGAACAGCGCACAGCACATGAGTCACACAGGCTGTCACAATGCGGCCCGAGCCCGATTCCAAGCCCCACAAAAGTGCATCATAAATTATGTTTGGCTTTGGCGCTTGGCTCAGAAAAACCTTTATTTCATTTTGGTTTTTTCCTTATTTTTTTTTTTGTTTGTGCTTTTCTAACCATTTTCATTTGCTAAAGTAGTCACACGGTCAAATTGCCTGGGACAGACGGACGCGGCACATTTGTCGCCGGCCAAAGCGAAATCGAAATCGAAATTGAAATCCTGGTGCTGCCGCAAGTCGCAGTCGCAGTCGCCGTCGCAAGTTCCAGCCCCGAGCATTAGCCACAGCAGCCGCACTTTGGTCACGAATGTCGGTCAAACGTGTTTTTCGCTATTTTACAACTTTAAATATGCCAACAATGGACCAAGCCACCGCTTAGCACCGCCACACAAATCCGCCAACCACCAGTCGGCATCGCCATCGCCCTCGCCATCGGCATCGGCATCGGCTTGGGATACTTAATTTGTGCGCATATTTTTGCAGGGATTATCATTGTCACAGCCGGACAGACATTGCCACAGCGATTCGATGCGGCAGCCACTTTTGCCACATGTGCGAATTCTAATTTACAGATTTTCCTTAACAGATTAACGCAAATTTTCTACTCTGCGCAACCAGCTCAATGGGGGGAAAGTCTTTGATCACACTTGGGGGTTAATATGGCATTAGCTTGGGCTAATACTCGTTAGAAATCTTTATTGAAAATGTAAAATGTATTCATTCATTCATAATGCTAAGCTAATCAGATAAAACGAATATCTTGTTTCTTATGCATGTAGAAAAATTGTTTACCAGTTTTTTAAGAACTATGCTTGAAATTTAATTATTATCATAATTGTTATTGTTTTTACTGCTGATATGGTTTTTCTGTTTATCTATTTTTTTTAATTATGACAACTTAAGCCCGTTGCAATTTTTAGTAACCATGTTCCCTAGAACAATAACTTTCCAATGGCTTAAGTTGAAAATTTCCCCATTTGTAACATATTCATTTCTTTAATTTATTTTTATTTTCTTAAATCCAGTTGACGAATTAAGTGTCAACGAAATTAAATAAAAACAAATATTAGAAGCTAAAAACCTAAAATCTGAAATCTAAAAATTTCAAATAACATTAATAACATTCTAATAATATTCTTTTAGTCTGTCCGACCCTCTAGGAAGATGTTAGTAGCAAAAGTTATTTTTCTTACATGTAAAACTTCTCAGAATGGTATCAAAATATTCAGAAAAAGTTGCCGATTACTCCGTTTTTCCATTTCAATTATTTCTTTTCACTTTACTTGCATTTCCCCTAATAATTAAAAAACTAATCGAAAGCTGATTAACCTGACATTCTCACTTTTGTTATATATATTTTTGTTTTATTTATGCTCTCCCTTTTTTGACATCAATTGTCAACATTTCTTTTGCCACTTTCGCGCTGCCCAAACATTAAAGGAAAAAAAAATAAAAGTTGCCTGAAATCTGACTTTATCCGAATTGATTGCTTTTTATCACAATTCGCCATTTGTAGCGGTCTTCAGCTTTAATCTCGCTCTGTCTGTGTGTGGCCCAATTTCTGGCTGTAAACCAATTTGGTGTCGTTCGTTGCGCATACGCCGCGTTGGCCCACAAAAGCGCAATGAGCGCGTTTTAAGAGCCAATGGTCTGGGAAATCAGTAAAGCATTTAGACCGCTAACAAATTTCTCACATAATTCACAAAACGTCGTAATACGGAAGCCGTATTTGCAAATTTCACTCGCCCGATAAGTTTCAAAGTAAATTTGCAGCACTTTGGCACTCAAATTTGAATTTCATGTCCCTTTTATCGGTGCGACTATCTAAGCTCTGCCTAGAAGTGGGCATTGTTTGTGTTGTTGTTGTTGTTGTTGTTGCATTTGGCCAATTTGGCTGCTGCTAATAACGGTGCTTGGGGGGCTTTGCCTTATTGGGCGGTCGGTCCATTGGATTGATGTGCCAGCCAGAGTAGCCATTTTTTTTTGTTTTTTTTTTTTGGTTTTTTGGCTACCGCAAAGTTATAAAATATCGAAAATTATGCGCTTCGACTACCGTTGCTGTCGGTTGTCATCAAAAGCGGCGCCGCAGAGTCAAGCGTGGCAACTCTGGCTGGTGCAGTTGCAGTTGCAACGGCGACTGCAACTGCAACTGCGACTGCGACTGCGACTGTGGCACTTAACACCTTTTTGACACACAGGCAACGACGTCAAATGCAAATGAAGATAAATCGCTGCCTCTGATCTTTTTAGCACCTTTTTGCATATATTGCTGGCAACTGGCGGCAGGCGGCAGGCGGCAGGCAACGGGCGGCGTTCGCTGGTGACAGCCACAAACATGCAACATTTTGTCGCCAGTTGTACAACGCTGCCTCCGACTGCTTGACGGGTTGACTGCCTGTTGCATTCATTGGCTCGGTGCGGCCCCACCGATTATGCGGCTCAGCTTAACCCAGCCCCGGATTGGTCCCGGACTATTGTGTGCTCGGTATTTGCTTGTTTTTACTGCTGCTGCTGCTGCTGCGAGTATCTCATAATTTCATATGATGCTTGTGACAGGCATATCGTAATCTTACAGATTTATATATGTGTATCTTGTGGTGCTTAAATCGTTAAACTGCTCGCTTGTTGCAAGTTGCAAACAGTTCACATAAAAACACAGATATCTTTATGAATAATTATTACGATTGCTTTTTAAATATTTTATTATTTTTATTGTGGGTCCAATCAACTGGTGATTTTTTTGTCATTTCATGGAAACAATTTTTTAACATATAAAAATGTGGGCATTTTTATACTCTATATATATTTATTTTAATCGTTAATGCCAGAATGTGAACCTTTTTGCTGCTGTGATTTATAATTATGCATAAATCATAAGGGAGATCTCTAATGAAGTATTCAAATCAAAGATTTGAAATTAATGAAGCCTTTGTGCCCATAGTTCTTGAAAATGTTTGCCAGTTCTTTAATTTTGCATTTATATATCCTTCTGAATACATTTATCATCATTATTTACTTGCATTGGGTCTTTTTTAAGTTCTCTTTTGCAGCCTTCAGGCTTGGTAAATTCAATTTAAAATTAATATGAAAACATTTTATTATGATTGTTTAAAGTATAACATATAATCTGAAAAACTACCAATCCAACTATTTTAAATGGGCTGCAATTATCCATTCACTAGTCTGGAATTCGAATCAGGATGCTTGTTGTTCTGTTCTGTTGAATATATTTTTTCCTTATTTAAATTTTTATTTATTTATATTTATTATTAACCTATATTGAACTAATAAAGAAGTTTCACCGTTTTGATATTGGATTGGTTGATAATAATAATTTATTTCGAATTTTTGATTAAATTTAAATGTTTGCATAGTTTGAAAAACGTTAAGAGATCTTTTAAAAATATATTTAACGAATTCTAGACCATTGCTGTTAACTAGAACAGAGATAATGGTTTTATAGAATAAATTAAAAACTGCATTCCGCTTGCTTACCGTGACAAACAAATTAAAATCCGGATCTCGGAAAGAGTATCACGTATTTGTTGCGCCCACATGCGCCCTGTTTTCTTTAGTCAACTGTCAATAGGGTCAAGGGGGAGGGCAGAGTGGGTACTGCTGGCCATAGCTACGTAGCTGTAGTAGCTGTCTATTGTGTGTTGTGGAGCTCAGTTTTGTTTTTGTTTTTTTGTGTGTGTTTTGTGTTTTTGGGTCCGCCTTGGACTCGCTTTGCATATGAGCAGCTCGCGAGCGGCGCACAATCAAAAATTATCAGCCTGGGCTGCGACGTGGACGTGGACGTCGACGTCGACGTCGACATCGTCGTCATTGTTGTGCCTCGCTGGCTGTTTGGTTGCCTGTCGGCGGATGAGGAAGTTGTTTGTTTGTTTGCATTTTTTTGGGGACTTGGGCTTGGACTGGGATTTGAGCTGCATGCTGCCAACTATCGCCAGTCGACTATCGGCAGCTTGTCGCGTTTTTTTTTTTTTGGTTGTGTTTTGTTTTATTGTTGTTTATTTTTATTTAAATTACGAAATGTTTTGTCAACAATTTGTCGAGTGATTTATTTGCTAGTGCAGCAGCAACCAGCAGCAACTGCCGACTGCGGCTAATCGGAGGTGCAAGCTATCAGCTGACAGGTGCATAAATTGCGTTTAAAATCGAAAGTTGCGCCCAACTTGCAGTTCAGAATGCAGCATGAAAATGAAAGTGAGCGACGTGCATCCATTAAATGTGTGTCAGTCGCAGTTGCAGTTGCAGACATCGGTGGCGGTGGTGGTGGCGGTGGTGCATTGACATCAACTGCAGCTGTCCATCAGAGAACTTTCGATTTCGATTGCGTAGCGCTTTCCACATTGGCATTGGCGTTTGTTGAACTGCGCCACAAAACTGCCACAGATCATGTCCAGGCGGCAGCGTGGGGCATGCGGCATGCGGCATGGGGTACAAGAAAAACACATATTTTCTGCCAGCGCTTTTTTGAAGCCCCCGTGACTGACACACAATTGCGTCGCGTTTTATTTCGTTTCTGCTGCCTCGCATAGTTCCGTATTTGGTCAAAGATAATGATGTGAAATGCAGCAACAACTGCGACAACAACCGACAACGTCTGCAACAATCACCCACTCAAAAATTGTTAAAAAAAAAAAAAAGAAAAATTGCAATGCATGTAAATGAGTGAAAATGTTTTCAACTTAATTTCATTTGCAATGTGCGTGCCACATGCCCCAAAGAAGTTGCCACACGTATCCCAGCCGATTTATCTGGGGAGAAATTCCGTTCCGGCGCATGCCCAGTTATTGCCATGACAGAATTTGGCATTTGATTTGTAAACAACAACAATTTGTAGTCAACAAACAAATTCAGTTATTCAGGAAAGGAAAACGTGAAAAATTGAAACAAATACAAAATGGAGGACACTATGGATGCTGGTGGAGATGGGGATACAGGAGCGGAGTGGGGGGGCAGACATAAGCCCCGGCAATATTTGAAGAAGTTTATCCAGCCGCAATCCGACGAGGAAGTCGATGACGTAAATAAGCTGTACAATGTGCAGGAATCGTGGCGCACGCTGTTGAACCTGCCCACCTGCCAGAAGATAATGATCGTGTAGGTAGCCAACTTAGAGTCCAGTTGGAGACCCCATTTAACTGCATTCTTACAGCACGCCGGTGCAGAAGGCGCTGAAAATTCAGGTGGGCGTCAATGTGACACAGGAGTTTCCGTGGAAGCAGCTGAAGTACAAGGATATGCGCGATATACTCTTCGAGGAGAGCGAGAACTCGGCCGAGTTGCTCAAGCTATTCAAGGGCTTTAATCCGGAGAATTTTGTGTTATTTGGCTACTGTCCGACGCTCACCGAAGCCGAGGAGGAACCGCCCGAGGGCGATCCGTACATCTTTTATGTGAGCAGCAAGGACACCAAAAAGGCCATGGGCATCATCCAGAACATGGAGGCCTTCGAACGCTGGCGCATGCAGCGTCGTCTGCGCAAAAATCCGCGTCGCTGGGTCAGCATGGGCACCGAGGAGGAGATGACCGTTGTCGTCGAACGGTTTCGCGAGGAGCCCGTCGACGTGGAGATCCAGAGCGTCTATCCCATCCAGCAGCCGCGGCACATCGCCTTCGCTTATCGCATGGCGCGCGACGTGCGCGACGGAGTCGCCGAGCTGCTGCCCAAGGAGGAGGACAAGTACGATGGCATCACCAGGCGTCGCATATCCATTGCGGTGCAATCCTCGCCGGCGCTGATCAACCGGGAGCAGCAGACAAATCCGACGTTTCCCTCGAACGCCTGGTCGCAGTATCTCTATGAGCTCGATGATGCAGGTGCGTTTATCACAGTTATTTGATTGGATTGTAACTGATCAACTGCTGCCTGTCTGCTCAGATCTGGAGCTGGATGAATCCGATGTGGAGGAGGAAGAGCCCGGTGCCGCTAGGACAAGCCGGCCCGGCACGGCCGAAAAAGAGGAGCCGAAGGAGAAACCGCCGCCCGAAATGTCCGAGCAAATGCAGCTGCTGCTGGAAACGCTTGACTTTAATCAGATCGATAGTTATCGGTGGGTATTCTGCTATATAATTCACTGATCCCTTCTTGATCATCCCAGCGAGTCGCTTTATTTTTAAGGCTATTTTGTTGGAACTGGGCATTAAACTAATTTTTAGGCTATAATAATAGGAGATTTCTCCAATCGTGAATTCAGTTACGCAAACTGAGCAATTTCCTTGTTTTTTAAGATACCCCAACCAAACCCAACAATGGGTAGCTTTACTGTGCACTGTGTACATATTAAGCTACGGATTACTATATGGTATATACTTTATAGGAACGATCTTTCGCAAATTCAGTTTTGTATTGAAACTTTTGTTTCATAAGATATTTTAGCCACTTCGGACTACAATCTATCATAGAAAGAACTTTTTGCTTTTCAAGATATTCCAAACAAACCAGGAATTATAAGCAAAATTTTATCGATATCGAATTACTATATCATATACATATATCTATAGAACAATAGATGGAAAATGCATTTTTGCACGGAAAACGTTTTTGCTCTTCAAGATATCTTTACCAAAATTAATCTTTACTATGCTCTTAATATGTGAATAGACATATTCAATATATACAATTCTCAACCCGATTCAATATATATATAATATATTATTATATTTCATGACATGAAACATTTTATTTAATTATCTGTAATCGTTTGTAATCTTCGACTTGCCGGAGATAACTTTTGCTCCGGTTAGATTTGAATCTTTAGGATGCTATTTAATAATTGATTCCCTTGGCAGCAACGACTATCAGCTGATCTCGACCAGACACGTGGTGCACTACACTAATCCCTATCTGCAGGAGTTTATATGCTTTGCCAACATCTCGAAGAGCGATAAACGCTACGTGGCCTGCAGTGATTGGTATCCGAAGCTGACCGGTCTGATCGCTGTTTCTTATGCGTTCAGCACACCGGTGACCTCTGACCTGGCCACCGCCCAGGTGAACTATGTGCAGCGCGCGGTGCTCGAACCGAATCCGGTGCTCCTGTGGAGCTTTGCCGACAATCTCAACTATAAGCTGGAGTTCGAGGCACCGTTTGAGATCACCAAGCTCTCCTTCTGTCCGTTCAACGGGGATATTCTGCTGGGTGGCTGCCAGAATGGCCAGCTGGTGCTGTGGGACCTGCAGGGCCGTTGCGAGCACCTGGAGGAGGAGGAGTATCTGACGCCCGCACAGGCCAAGTATCGTCAGTTAATCGGCGAATTTCTCAACTGGACACTGGACATTAACGAGGAGGTGGTTGTGGCACCGGCAACGATGTCACCGTTGGAGGTCTCACCCTGCGGCTCAATCACTGGCATCTACTGGCTGGGCAAACACTTCTATTTGAATCACTTTGGCAAGGTCTTCAACGATCCGGATGAGCGCATTCAGCACAAGTTCTTCATTACGTGCGCCTTTGATGGCACCGTCTGCTTCTGGAATCTGGAGGGCGAAACCTCCAAGAAGGAGAAGGAGGCGCAACAGCGCACCAAAAATCTGCCCAAAGAGCTGACCCAAAACGAGTCGGCATTGCGAAATAAACTGATCAAACCCACCTACAGCATCTTCTACAACGAACCGTTGACCGGCGTCCATGCGGACACATCGGTCTTCTCGATGCTGACACCGGCGCCAAAGATAATCAACAAATCACCGGCCAACTATCCCGTTAAGATGATCGCCAAGGATCCGCCCGAACTCCGTCCATCCCTCATCCTGTCCACCTATTATGGCCACATCATACGCGTCGAGTGGCAGGGCATGTACAGCGAGGCGGGCGCCAAGGAGCAGGTGAATGCCTCCATCAACTTTGCCATGGTGCACGATGGTCCCGTCGTGGCCATGAGCAAGAATCCCTTCTATCCGGAGATGTTTGCGTCCATCGGACGCACCGTGTTTGCATTGTGGAAGGAGGACTATCACGATTCGCCCATCATTTGGCGCAAGCGTCCCTGCGACTTGACCGCCGTCGCCTGGAGCGAGACTCGTCCTGCCGTCCTCTATATCACACGCACGGATGGCATCCTGGAGGCCTGGGATATTTTGGGTGAGCTAAAAGCGCAAAAACAATCCAAAGCAAAAATCATTATAAATGATGTTTGCTACAAAAAAAAAAGCGAGGATTACAGAAATGTTTCTATTTTAAGTAGAGCGTTTATAATAAAAGTTATTTTTACTTTTATTTAAAAGTTAAAAAACAATATTAATATATTAAATTTATTATACGCCATGATTCACGCAATGATTTTTTAATAAATAATATTTTAGAATAACATTTTAGAAATCAAATATAAAAATTGAACCTAAATATCTTTTAAGCTTTAAAATATGTGTAATGATATTTTTCTATGCATAAAAATAGAATTTACGGGTATGTATATTAAATCGCTACACGCAAAAAATATTTATTTTTAATATATATATATTTATTTTTACATTAACATTTGTAACACTTACGTTTCCTGGTAAATTTACTTTATAGATAACCTTTTTTTGTTTGTTCTTCGATTCAAGCTCGCGATGATGATGCCGTTCTGACGGAGGTCCTGGGCGGTGGCATTATCACGGCCGTCACCGAGCATCGCCCGTCGCTGCCCCACAAGATTCTGGGCATAGGCGATTACAACAGCAGCATTCGAATGGTCAAGTTGCCGCACAGCTTCGATGTGCCGCTGGACAACGAACTTGCCGTAGGTTGCCCTTGTTACAACAGACTTGCGAATCCTTTGCAGCCGTTTACATCCTCCACCCCTTAGAAACTGATGAAATATGTGCTGCGGCAAATTACGCGCAAGATGAGCATTCAGGCCTGGGAACAAAAGTACTATGAACTGAACAAGGACATCATCGAGGCGAAGCGTGAGGCCGAGGAGGAGGCGCGCAAGGAAATGGAGCGTCTGGAGCGCGAACAGCTCAATCCGCGCAAACGTGCATCCGATGCGGACGATGACAATGTGTAAGTGTGAGAAAGAGATAGAGATAGAGAGAGAGAGAGAGAGTGAGACAGAATTAACGCGAACCTCCTCGTAAGCAGAGGAGTGAGGGGTCATATTTTGCCCTACAACGAGCGCATGGCCAAAAAGTTTGACGAACTGAATCTCCATCGCATGATGACCATTCTCATGTCGCGCAAGCAAATGGACCCCGAGAAGCTGGCGCGCGAGACGGCGCTGGAGAAGGAGCGGCTCAGCTACGAGACGGCCAAGAAGGAGTCGCACGCGCAGCTGTTGCTGGATGTCGAGGACGATGTGGCCAACATACGGGCGCGCATCCTGCCCGCCGAGGTGCAGGACATGCAGCGCAGCGAGATGATCGCCGAGCGTGTCAAGAACGAACTCGCCAATGCCGAATCCTACGAGAGCGTCTCGAAGCAGGCGTTTAAGAAGCTGCAGCACTTTCCCGAAATCAAGCCCATCGACTACATTGAGCTGCTCGAGCGCGGAATCCAGCGGCGCCAGCTGTTGGATCAATCGCTCGGCGGCAACACCGAACGCCTGCTCTGGTACCAGGAGAAGCTGCGCGACAATCAAATCTTCGAGTGCGATTTCGGCACGGATCTGCTCTACACCAAACGCAAATTGGGCCCGAAACCCGTTGAGCCGGAACCCAACGTCGAGGTCAACGAAAAGGTGGAACCTCAGGAGCCGCAGGTGGTGCACGAGGATCAGGATTGATTTTATTTGTGTTCATTAAAGATGGCTATGAAAAGTAAATGGTTTTTTCGTTTTATGGCCTGCTGGCATCTACAACTTGGTAAGATTTCGCATATTGGCTTATATATTATATTTAAGTGTATTTTTATAGAAAATGAGTAAAAATTCATGAGAATTTTTCTTTTCAATTCTGGCATGATTTTTGATGAAAAATTTGACCCCCTTAAAATCAGTTTAAATGTTGTTTTTTACACTAATTATGACCACCAGAATCGATTAAAAATATAAGTTCGCTATTCTAAATTTTGAAAATTTTTTTTCGAAAATGAGTAAGGGTCCCCCCTTGTGATTTTTGTACCAAAAATTCCAAAAAATTGTATTTTCAAAAACGCAAATATTTTAAATACAAAATTCATATAGAGAACAACCCATGGCCAAAATGTCATCAAACATGAAAATCGGTTCAGTTTTGACAAAGTTATGGAAGTTTGAAGTATGGGAGCTATGGATCCGAGAGCTTCACTTGTCAAAATTTTTGGCAATTTTAGCATGATTTTTGACAAAAAATTTGACCCTCTCAGAATCGGGTTTAATGTTGATTTTTATACTAATTATGACTAACGCAATCAATTAAAAACAAAAATTCGCAATTTTAAATTTTGAAAAATTTTTTTTTTCGAAAATGAATAAAGGGGGAGTACATGATATTTTCACAAAAAAATGAAAAAAAAATTATTTTCAAAAATGCATATATTTTATATGCAGAACTAATATAGATGACAAAGCATGACCAAAATGCCTTCAAACATGAAAATCGGTTCAGTTTTGACAAAGTTATGGAAGTTTGAAATATGGGAGCTATGGATCTGAGGGCTTTACTTGTCAAAATTTTTGGCAATTTTAGCATGATTTTTGACAAAAAATTAGACCCCCTCAGAATCGGGTTTAATGTTGATTTTTATACTAATTATGACTAACACAATCAATTAAAAACAAAAATTCGCAATTTTAAATTTTGAAAAATT
>SCDS01000521.1:0-34526 GCA_004149465.1 Drosophila nigromelanica
GGACGAGGCTGCGTGTGGTGTCTTCACCAATTCGGAGATCCTCTGGCAACAGATCAAGCACGCCAGCATGCACACTGGAGACCGCGTCTGGCGCTTCCCGTTGTGGAACTATTACAGCAAGGCGGTGCGTGCTGGAGGCCGTAGTGATGTTCAGAATTACGGCATTGGACGTGGTGGACGTCCCTGCAAGGCTGCTGCATTCCTGCGCGAGTTTGTGCCTTGCGGCCAGTGGATGCACATTGTGAGTTATTTTGTCTAAATATTTCCCAAAGGGCGGGTCTTAATCGCGTCTCATTCGCAGGACGCTACCAATGTGATGGTTACAGCCGGTGAGGAGTTTGAGTATTTGCGCCGTGGCATGGCTGGTCGGCCGACTCGCACTTTGATCGAGTTTATTGCACAGACCATTTGTAAGGACACTGCTCCCAAGAATAAGTAGGAGGTAGGAAGACTTGTTACAGAATTGTGTTCTCCAGTATTCTTAGCGTAATATCTTTTAAAGTTGTTGTTTTAATTTTTTAGACACAGTTTTAAAATTCATTGGTTTATTAAGACATTTATAAAATTAAAAGTTTTATCAAAAGCGAATGTATAAATACAGAGTGTTTTGAGTATACGAATCGTGCGTTTTTATAAATTTGGCGTTAGCTACGCTTACATTGATTGCTTTTGGTATTGCTCATCAGTATGATATTGGGATATTGCTCAGGTCATTATTCATTGAATCTTAAGGATAGCTGCAAGCTGTGGCTTAAATTCGGCATCGTCGGCTGCTACGCCAAAGAGACTGCATGGGTCAGAACAACATTAATATCAATGGGTGGATAGTTCTGCAGCAGCTTCACATTCGAGGCAAAGTCATTCTCCAGTATGGCTTCTCGCTGAATTCTGTGATTGAATTTATAGTTAGTTGCTTCATGCAAGGAATCGCTCCCTCCCACTTACAATATCATGGAGCAGCAAATTTTGATCAGAAAATCAAATCGATTCTCGTCCGAGAACACCGTGTCCCATATACGCAACACATCGGGCAGCGGGAATTCCTGTGAGAGCAGCAGATTGATCCATCGAAAGCTGTAGTACTGTGGATGCAGTTCCTGACTCTTTAGGTGATTATAAATGCTTATATCTTTCGATTTCAGCATATTCGAAAGCCTGGACATCATGCACCTTATACCACCTTCCGCATCGTCCAGCGTTTTTATAAAGAAGTCTCGTATTTCGCTCATCAGAGCAGTAAAACAAAAGAAACAATCCGCTTCGGCGTGGGCGCGATTCGACAAATCGGGATCTGAGGCCATAACGTAGTAAATGGGCCCAACTATCTCATTCATGCCTTGAACATATCCCTGGCCGGGATTGAGTTTAGCGTAGATAAACAAGATTCGTTGTACAACCTCCCAATGGGCTTCTTGACCCTCTTCCATGGCGGCATAGTTTTCCGCCGATCGCTTTGTAATCAAGTTTATCTGGATATGTAATTACTTGATCAGGTTAGTATTGGATTGCTTGAAGTTAAGCCAACTTACTTGCTGCTAAAATTCCGCATGGAATGCATAATGGAATGTTTCTTGATCTGTTACTAATCCCACAACCAACACGTGTTTATCCCATTCAGACTCACCTTTGTGACGCCCAGACCTTTGCGTTCGACATTGGCTGAACTCAGGACGGAGGGGACGACACGCTCGTGCAGCCTCCTACCCTGCTCCCCCTTGCTGTGGACAACAATCTCGCAGGGATATTCCGTGGGCTGTTGAAAGAACGATATGTCCGGGCACAAGCGTCTGACATCTTTATCAATTTGCAGCAGAAATTCGTTATCATTGAAAAACGTATTCCAAGCACTCTCCGGCCCCTCGCTGAGCGGATGATCTTGCAGGCCAACGCCCCTCGATTCATCATCGCTGTCGCCAGCGCCATTTTGTGTAATATGTCCAGGTGGGAGCACCAGCTCCATTATGAATTGTCTATATAGCGCACGCTTCTGTGCCAATGTTGTTGGCCAGTTGCTTCGCTTGGGTCCCAAATAGCCCAGTAACATTTTCCAGCTGAGCGCACGAAAACTGTGCACATCTGGCACACCTGTGGATTATTTGTATTATAGGTGAAAGTTGTTCACTCTACGCTCCAATTTACCGTTAAACGTGTGCCGACGCAGTTCCTTGAGGTCAATCACATCCTGTGCAAAAATATCCTCAAATTCCTTTACACTGCGGCCGCAACAGAAATAGAGCAATTATTTTAGTTCGTCTTGTTTACAGTTTGGTGACAGTTGCACCTACCGCGCTTTAAATATGGCCATGCTTTCCACAAATCGATGCGTGCTCCATAGAGTGGTAAATGATGCGTGTTTGTGTTTCGCTACTGCTTTGTTGTCATTTTTCAATAAATAAAAGCAGGGATGTAAAAATGCAATTGCAGTCCGCTAATTAATGTATTACAAAAGTAAAATGTGTGGCAACACTGGCACTCGCATGAAGTTGGCTGCACGCAAAATTTGACTCACGTGAAGTTGTCTGCGCGCAGATTTTCAAAATTGTTTGAACTTAGCTGTTACTTTTTTAATCTATTTTCATGCGTTCATCAAATTCTTTGCTCTTGTTACTCTTCACTAGTTCCCTCGATTTGTTTTATTAACATGTTGTTTTGCGCTCATTATGCGTACTTTTTTTTTTCTTTTCTTGTTTGCTTGCGCCCGTTTATATTAAACATACGCGTTGGCGTGAGCGGACGCATGGATGTTTGTGCGGTCGTATAATAGAAAAGAGAGCATTTTGAATTGTTTATATGGTATTTGTGGCGCATTCCATTTGTTTACGCTAGTCGTTGGCCAGCAATGACGACCAACAGATCGTCATACGCTCGACCGGCTTTTTGGAAGGTGCCCAGTTATGCACATGACGTAGTGTCCGTCCCAACGTCCACGTTGTCCCCATCAACATCGCGTCTGACGCAGCGACGTTGCAGCAACAGTGGCACCAAGAAGCGTGTCCATTTTGCCGATGAGCTGTACAATAATGGGGTAAGTCAAGAGACCACCCTCCCCCCGTTTCGACCATGTCATGCATATGGCTTGTCAATCGTCGCTGGTGTGGCCCAAATAGTCTCGGCCACCCCGTCAGAAATCAGTTCAATAACATTTTGCACTTGGCGGCTCGTAAATTTGTCGGCTACAATTTAATTAATTGGCCACTGCTGCAGTTTTTTTTCTTTTTAATACACAAAATGCTGCTTTAAAAATTCCCAAAGTGCAAATGTATTTATCGAAATTATTGGGAAAATTTATTTTATAGCGTGGAATTGACGCAAACGTTTTTAGCTGCAGTTGCCAAATATATTGCCATAATGTGACAATATTTTTTTGGAAATTCTCTTAATGCATTTAATTGCATGTTTGAAAAACCAATTAAAATGAATGAGAAATGTTAACGACTGATTTAACCAGACAATTTCAAAATGGGTTAAGCCAACTGAAATCTGTCATTTTCTATGTAGATCAATCATAGGAAATTGAAAGAATTTCAACCAAGAATTATAAGAAAGCAATCAATCCACAAATAGTAAAAACATTTCAAAATTGCGGCAAGGGAAGAACAAACCGAATGAATGGGTTGCAAAAATAAATGCCAGTCCATATATTGTATACGTAAATATGTATATCAACGCCTGCAACACGATGAACGACGGGAAGCAAAAAGATTTTTCCGTTGTAAAAAGTAAAAACGCTGCCAAAAACAAAAGCAAACAATTTCGCTTCGATTTCGTTTGACGCTATGGCGCAATATACAAATTCCCCTATGATTTTGACTTTGCAATGTTCCCAAGAGCTCCACATCGGAAAAACCTATAAGGTGGCAGCTGTTTTGGAAACGGAAAATGTCCCAGCGAAGACCTTCAGAAAACGGTTTAAGCACGTTGCGCATCCGACGCGTTGAACGCCCATTGACTAAGGCCTCAAACATTTGAATTGTTTATTTGAAATGAGCGACTGTTATTGTTGCTATTGATGCTATTTGAAGCGTGCCAGTAAATAAATTTAATTACAGACTCTTATTTGCTCGGCTGCAAAAAGACGCTAAAAATTGTTGAACATTTTCGAAAAACAGATGCCCAATGTTCGTCTTCAACATCAACATCAACGTCGCCGTCGTCACTGGCGGCTAATATGATGATGATGATCATATTCTACGCCCCGAGACGATGACATGTAGTACTCATATTCAGGGTCATTTGGTCTGTGCAACTGGATCAAGAGCTGCCACAAAATGTTGCTTCAAAATCCAGTACTATTTTTTTTTTTATTTTTTTTTTTATTAATGAGTTTATACTCTAAAGAAAATGAATAAAATTTCAAAAAAGTTTTTAATTTGCCGTGGCTGCCAAAGCCATAACAAAACTAATATGCTCTTGCTAAAGCGTATAATGAAAATTATTGGCATTTGGATTGAGTTCATGTTTCTCAGCCGCTGACTACATGATTGTAGCGCAGTGTATTCGTAGTATACCACGATCGGTTGCCGCTGCTGCTGCAAAAAGGAATACAAATTGTATTTTAAAATTAGTACTTGAGCAGCACTGCGATCGAATCAAACGCGAAAATCGCGCTGCACGCGCTACCTCCGCCTCGGGCTGAGTACTTGGCCAATAAACAATTCAAAAAGAGAGTGAAGCACCAGAAACAATAACTGCAAACCAAATAAGCTGATCATCTACTATGTTCAATTGCGGATTGCAATCGAGTAGTGACTGAAATATCAAAACGTAAACGGGAACAAACATGAGCCCAAAGCTGCACGAATTCGCTGTGCAGCTCCAGCGCGATGGGCAGGCCACGCCCTGGGGCATACGTCTGGTCGGTGGCAACGATTTGGATACGCCGTTAATTATCACCAGGGTAATGAGTGCTGCATTATGTAACACAAGAGCACCAAGTGCTGGCAACGGTTTCCTTTTACTCGCCTGTCGCTTTGTCGCCGCAACGGCCCATTCATCACAATTTGTTGCACAGACAGAGGGACAGAGAACTGTCCATTGTCTTTTGGCAGCCGTGTGCCAAACTGCTTTGGCCTTTGGGTTCTGCACTACTTAGTGACAAAATAAACAAACAACAACAAATCAAAACAGTGATGGGGTAGGCGGGGGGTAGGCGCAACTACAAAATACTCAGCAAACAGAAGAAAACTAAAAAAAATAATATATATGAAAAAACCTTAAACTAAAACTTACAACTTTCCATTTAACTTAAGGAAAAGAGTAAAATTATTAAAATTAAACAAAGAATTAACCAAAAATCTAGCACGCCCTTTTACCCTTTGTGTTTGTGTAGGGTATAAATAGCGAAACTGGCACACACTCACTCACACACACACACACACACACACACACACACGTTGCAATGGCAAACGCTGCCAAAGATTTGCATATTCTGAGACGCCAGTAAAACTAATTGAGGCGCAACAAATAGAAAACGACGCATGTAAACAATGGGAATGGGCAAATGGGGGAATTGGGGCCCTCATAATAATGATGTCTACGCATCTATGTCAAGGTCGCTAGCTGGCGTTCCTAGGCCTGCCCAATGCGTAACAAGCGTCTCATTTGGTTAACCTTCGTCCGTCCACAGGTGCAAGTCGGCAGCCCATCGTATGGGGAGCTTTTGCGTGGCGATATTATCGCCAAGATCGGTGAATACGATGCACGCGACTTGAGTCACGCCGATGCCCAGGAGCTGTTTCGCGGAGCAGGCAACGAGATTCGGCTGGTGGTGCACAGGTGAGTCCAACTATGGCCATATAACAAACAGCAGCTGCATTATAAACATTCAAAATCTTCCAGAGACAACACAATCGCCTACACACAGGGCGTCAATCAGGAGGCCGGCCCGGGCAGCAGCAGCAGCAGTTCAAAGTTGCCGACAACCAGCACGGATCAGTCGCAGCATCCGCATCGCGGTCCCTCACCCTTCTTACCCGGGCCCAGTCACTTCGAGCGTGCCCTGCAGCTGCCCGTGGATACCTTGCCGCAAACGGTGTTTCCGCAGCTGAACGCGTCGGGCGGCTATGTGGCGGCCTCGAATGTGTTTGCCCCAAAGGCGACGCGAGATCATCAACAGGATGTGGCCGAGGAGCAAGCGGCCATTATTAACCAGGTGAGTGGGGCAGGTAAAATAATAGGAATTGAATTTTAACTTTGTTGCAATAGCAAGAAAATGCAAATCTCTATTTATATATATAACAAGATTTTAACAGTTTTTTTTTAAATTAAACTTTCTTAAATATTCTGGTTGGTTATTATACCTTTATAATCATAAAAATCTGTTATACTTTACTATAATTGGTGTACATTCGTACATTAAAGCAACTGTTATAACAGGACGCTTTTTTAATTATTCTGCGCACAAAAGTATGCAGCACGAAATTGTTTTGCTCAGCCAAACGGACGCCTTGTTGTAGGCAATTGATAATGCTTTGAAATAGATATGAATTTTGTAAAAATCATATGCCATCTGCTGACATCAGAGGATAGACATTTTGTGGTCAAGGTTCCACTGTTTACACAATCCTAAATATAGCAACAAATACTTAAGTATTAGCTGCGAAAATATAGACGCTAAACAGGAAAGTCTTGTGACGCAGTCTGCAGGTGGAAAACTGGCAAGAAAATAAACAAAAAACACAAACAGCATTCGTAGCCCAAGCCAGCTAACGCCCTTTTTTCCCAAAAAAAAACAAAAACAACGGCGTAAATATAAAAATACTACGTTGAGAATAATTTCTTGGCCACTTTGGCTGACTGCAGGCAGGTGAGCAGCGCACATACATACATATATACATATATATAATTATACATATGTATAATTAAACATATATACGTGAATCAAAACATATGCCAAGTATATCAGTCTTTGTCGGATTGTGCATTGCCTGCTGCTGAGGGCGCTGTCGGCAGCTACCTTGTGATCTTCAGGCAATGCCAATGAAAGTGTTTCGCTTAGCTACCCTCACCTGATGACGCTTTAAACGAATAAAGACAACAATGTTGCCACTTGCCAAGGCTGCCACATTTTATTCGTCAATGTAGCACAAAAATAAAAATCAAGGTGTTTCTATATTTCTTTTATTGCTCTTTTTGATTTGTCATCAAATTGACACAATCTTTTTTGTTGTCACTCTAATTTTGATGATTTCAACTGTAAGCAGTTAGTTCATTCTATAATATATATAATCTACATTACTTTATCTATAGAAATTTAATTCGCATTTGAAAAAATTATATTTTTAGGTAAAAATTCAAAAATTATAAGACAACAATTTTCGTCTAAAAACCATTCGCAATGTGTATAAAAATAGCTTTTCAATATTTTCAGTGGTTTTTCGAAAAACTTTTTGATCAACCCACTCATAAATTGTTTTTTTCACGAAAATTCTGTAAAAATATCTAATGTTAAACAAACAACCTTCAGTCTTTGAAAAAACAAACGTATTATAGTGTAAATTATTAGTTTCTTGGATCTTTCTGTCGAACTTGAAAGTTCTTTGACGCCCTGCCTGTCCGATGATGTTTATCCGACCTATGAAGGTTAATTATACCTGTTCCAGTGTCAATCGAATTTGACATCAATTAGCTGCAGCCAAAATGTCAATGTTAAATCTATAAATATAGCATTGGATCTGTCAGAATTGCCTGACAAATACTTTAGCGATTTCCAATGCTCAGTGTCAACGCAAATCGGCGAAAGCACAAACAAAACACACATCAATAATATTCTACAGGCAATGTGAGCAGCATTTTTTGGTGCAATTATTCGAATTTATGTTGCTACAGTGGGACGAAACAATAACCTCGGCACTGTGCAATTCTCGTAGGAATAATTCGAAAGCGAGAATTTTTGAAATTGCTCCAAGAAACGGCAATTAAAATAAATACATGATATATAAAATGTTATTTTGTGAATAGGCAGGACAAACAAAATGACGGCACATCTGTGCACAAGAATACATATAAATATCGTTGTCGTTATAAGGAGGGACTGAGGGGACTTTTCTTTTCTGTTTCTTTTTCTTTTTTTTTTTTTTTGGTTGGTTTATTTTTTTGAACGGCGCGTGGGCGCAGATGAAAAGCGCTCACGGCAGCATCCAAGTCCAAGTTTATATGTAAGTAGTTGTTGTTGTTGTTGTTGTATCTTAGCGTTACGCTCGGTGAATAATCTATTTGCACAAAACATTTAGCGTATGTATATGTTGTATCTTTAACAAATTGAGAGAGAGAAACTGAGGGAGAAACTGTGCGCTGGTCTGCGTGGGTTTGGACGGCCTCTGACCGTCAGCACTCGCACTCTGATTTGCCTGTGCTGTTCTATATGGCCATATATACACACACATACACACACACACACATTGACAGCAACAACTCATATATAGAGATACTATATAGACGGATTGGAATTCCGCACAGTCGAAATAGCAATAATTCGCCAGCATTTGAAAATTTTCAAATCAGTTGCGTTCGGAATATTGAAAAATAAACAACTACAAAACAAGTCTAGACGAAACACATCCCTCCTAGTCCTAGTGAAGCGATCTCCGCAAGTGGTGAAGAAGAAGAGGAAGAAGCGTTGATTTAAACGTGCCATAAAAGCAAGTTGCCCAGTTCACAAATAGTAAAAAAAAAAGAACAAAAATAAAAAAAAATTCCAAATAAATAAATAATATTTATAGAAGCATTAATTGTGATATTAGAAGTTGCTTTTTGACATTACGTTCTTACGTAAGAGTTTTCTTTAATTTTTCCGTTTCTATTCTATTCAAATTTTTATAAAAATAAAGGAGTTTAAGTTCAAAACCCACACACAAAACAAAACACACAAATTAAAATGGAGTACGTTCAGTTCAAAAACGGATCCCCCGTCTACTACAAGGAGCAGCCAGACCTCAATGAATGCATTCAATATCAAGTAAGCATATACGATCCTCCGATTAGAGGAATTCAAAAAAAAATAATCATTTTTATATTACTTAAAATAGTTAATACAAGTTTAATGGAGAGACTTTCTAACATATATGAACTAATTATTTCAAATTGAACTTTAAACGCGAAAATAGTTGAAGTTATTTAGTTATTTAATATTAGAAAATAATCGTCAGTTTAAAGAGAAATTGTGAACATTTTCTTTCTTTTGAAATACGTCACCTTTACTGTCAAAAATGTCTAATGGAATTCAAGTTCAAATACAAATGTCAACGTAAGCGACAGTTGAAAAACGTTTTTTTTTTCAATTATTATTTTTACTTTTTCTGAAAACTTAGAAAATGGTTATTTCCTGCGGCATAAAGAGCACTATATACATATGTGCTCGATTTGCTCTCTCACTCGCCCTCTCTCGTTGACTCTCTCCAGCTGTCGCTGTCTGCTTCTTATGTGTAGACACCCCCACCATTTAGCTTATTATTTAAACATATTTGTTCGCTTTTCGTCAATGTGCGTCGAAAGAAAAAACATTTTTGAATACATTTTGTTGAAACATATTTTTCATTGCTCTTGCTGCTGGTGCTCAATGTAATTCATACCACCTCGTTGGATATTTTTAGAAAAAATAAATAGAAAAAAAAAATATAACGCTGAGCGAATAACAAAAGCAACAGCAACAAAAACCAAATAAACAAAATTATTCGAAACGAAATTAATCTGAAAATGACTATAGAAACCAACACAGGCGCTAATTAGTTTTATGGGAAATATCCCCAAAAAAACACAAAGCCAAAATTCCCTATAGTTTGAAAACGAGGGCGGATTTTGGCATTGCTTCAAAAAATTTGACGCAGCGAAAGTGAACAATTGTTGTCACTTTTTGAAATAAAACTGTTGCTAAACATTTTGATAGGAAATATTGCGAAACTAATTTATTATTACATTTACACTACGCTCTTAAGAACTATATGAATTAAGTGTGAGTTTTTGTTAGGTTTGATTGTCAACATTTTCAATATTTAAATCTATATAGAAGATATTTGTCTGGCAAATTAACATAAATTTATGATGGGGGTACAATAAAATCAGAGAGATTAAATTCAATTAAAAATTTCGAAAGTGACCCTCAAATGATATTTCAACATATTTTTGTGCTTGCGCCAGCCACGAATTTTAAATTTAGCATCAAAAAATGAGTGCTTTCAATTTATTTTCGTATTTATCAAAATTGTACGTCCGTCTTTCGATTTTGTCTATGGCCAAGGTGAATGTGAAATTGTGAGAAATGCGCAATTGGCCAAAAACGAAATAAAAATGCCTAGCTACTAAATTAAAAAAAAGGTAATCATTATGATCCATTATACTATTTTATCTGTAATTCCGTCCGTCACTTGGCCAGGCAGGCGGTGTCGCTCAAGATCGAGGCAATCAGTTGCTTGTCGCTGAGTGCTGCGTGGACCTCCTCCTCGTCCCACTGCAGCACAACTTTGCTGAGACGCGGCTCCTTCTTGCGCATAATGCGCAATATTCCCCGCGTCTCAACCAGATCCACGGTGCCCGCAAACTCCGCCTGATCGAGGGCGAGTATATTGCGTTTCGAGCACACGCGTCGATAGACCTCGTGGAGGCGTCCAATGCTGATGTCTTTGTTGCGCTCGTTGCGCAGCATTAGCACCAGCGAGCACAGCATCAGCTTTTGCTGCAGCGGAAATGCCTCCTCGATGTCCTCCTCTAGATTCTGTGAGGCGCCATAAACCTTGTTGAGCACCTCGGCCACTTGGCTAACCTGAACTGGCTTGAGTGTGTCTACAAAATTACAAATTTATTGCAATAATTATTGCGATTGGGTTTCATCAGCATCCACACTAACCTTTAGGCTCTGCTGCTGTTTGGCCCTCCAATTCGAGCGCGTTCATGTTGAACTCCTTTTCGCCGGCGCGTTTCTGCTGCTCGGCAATCTCGACGACACGGCGACCAATGTCGAGGGCGCGTCGCACATCGCCGCTCACCGCGCTCACCTTGGCCGCCAGCAGCTGCAGCGTAACTGGTGGAAACACGTCCATAACATCGGCCTCGGCCAGGCGTGACTTGAATATTTCAACGATCTGTGGCTTGGTGTAGGGCGGAAAGTGCATCAGTCTTGGTTTCAGTTCGCAGCGCGCATTTAAGCGCATCAGTGCGCGATCTGTGAGATCCAAACTGTTGGCGATGCCGACTAGCAGGATGCGCGCACCGGGCAGCGCTGGCCACTCAAAGATCGTGTACAGCACCTCCTGCCGTGCGGTGCACAGCTGATCGATCTCGTCCAGCACCAGCAGCAACATGCGTTTCGCTGTGCGCAGATGGCGTTGTATGGCCGCCAGATGATCGCGCTCGGTGCGCCCCGTCGGCTTCAGCTGCAGCTCCGCGCACAGCTTCTTGTAGACGGCGCCCACGCTGGCGATGCTCGTGCAGTTGATGTAGACGCGCTGCAGTCGTTGGGCGAATTCCGGCGCACGCAGCAACAGCGACAGGCAGGCGGTTTTGCCTGTGCCCGGCTGCCCGGAGACATACAGACTGCCCGAGGTCTGCGACTCCAAGTGCTCGGCGAAGAATTGGCGCAGCTCCTGCAGCTGCGTCTCACGGCCGGGCAGATTCAGCGTTTCGGCGCTGTTCAGCACACGACGCGCATTTTGATATTTGTTGCGTGGCGGCGACGGCTTCGTTGTCTTCGTTGTCTCCTCCTGCTGCTCGGCCTTTTTGGTGTCTGGCGTTTCAGTCTTGCTTGGCTCCTCCCGTTCATCAATGCTCAGCCTGTCCAGCAGTCGCGAGGGGCTGATTAAATGCTGTGCCAGTGGCTGTGTCTTGCGCTGCTTCGGCGGCGAGACATGTGCCGCATCTTCAGTCTCCTCCTCCTCCCCCTCGCTGCTGCTGCTGCTGCTGTTGTCCATTAGCTTGGCGGCACGTATGTTGGCCTCAATGCGTCGGGCCATGCTCGTCAAAGCGCCAACTGTGCTTTTTGTTTTTGTTGTGCTTTTCTTGCTGCTGCTGCTGCTGCGTGGCGTCTTTGGCTGCTCATCGTTGGGCTTCGTTTTACGTTTGCTCGCTTTGTCCATTTTGTTCAACAGGTTGCTGTTTTCGTTATTCTCTGAAATTACACTGACAATATCATCCTGATCCTCGTCCTCACTGTCTAGAATCTGCTTGATTTGGCGTCTGCGCCAAATTTCTGAGCGTCGTGGCGTTGTGGACAGCGGCGACTGAGGCAGCGCTGCTGTCGTCGTCGCTGCTGCTGTTGCAGACTTGCTAATGCTGCTCAGACGCGTGGAGCGACGTACGGCAGCCATTTGTTAAGGTTTTTTTTTTTGTTTAGTTAGTTGCACTACTTTTGAACTAATTATGCAGTTAATTTCATTAATGTCTGTGTTGAGTTTTGAGAAAAGCACGACGTGTTAAGTGGTAAAGCAAATGTAAGCAAAAGGCGCGAAACGAGAGACAGCTGCGCGCAGCGATCAGCTGATTGAAATGCAGTCTGGCAACGCCTGCACAGCGTTGCATGCGATTGTTGGGCGCACAATTTTGAATTGTCGCCAGGAATATTAAATTACTTACGCGATTGTGCGGCTGCGTGTGACCAGCCAGCGTTTGTTGGCAAAAATAAAACAGCGAGCAGAAAATGAAAATTGCTGGACGAAGGCAAAAACGCTTACGTAAGCGCCTATAAATACGAGTCTTGCCTTGCTACGCTGAGATATTTTTAAAATATATGTATAGCCAAGACGCTCACACTCTCTCATACATGAAATGGAATTTTGGTAAATAAAGTTTATACAAAATTCAAAGATACCAAGACACAGGCATGCAAATACACTGAAACTGTTACGCTGTCTGCGAATGGAAAACGCAAAACATTTGAAAACTGCGGTTGTTCTCACTGATCGTGCGATGCTATTGCCCCATCGGACCATGTACATAATTTGATTTATTTAGATTATACTAGTCTGTAAGCCAGCCAAATGTTTGCACACTGTTTGGCATAAACAAAATAATAATAAATAATAAACTAATCATAATTCGCATACTGTTATTTCATAGCCATACCGAACAACTCCACTGGTTCTGCCCGGTGCCAAAGTGAAAAAGGATGCGCCCTCCACAGACTCATACTTGAGACACTACCCAAATCCAGCTGTGCGCGCCCATCCCGGACACGACTACCATGACAGTATCATGAAGCAGCGCGTTGCCGATACCATGTTGCACAAGATCGTTGGCCAGGATGCCGACTCAGGCAGAGTGAGTATCCGACACTAACGGTCTGCTTATCATTTAACTATATATACTTAATACACTTTCCGCTCAGGTTTTCCACAAGCAATTCAACTCGCCAATTGGTCTGTACTCAAACAACAACATTGAGGACACCATCAGAACAACAGTTCCGTAAGTTTACCACTCACTTGGAATCCTTAATGCTACTCAGCTGACAAAAATCAAAAGAAAGCTTAGTTACAATATACAATACACTAACAATTTTGAATATTTTTTCAAAACCGCTGTTAACAAACCAATTGAGATATTTTTTAAACATTGAATAAAATACTTTGATTTGAGTAGTTTTTTGGTCAAATTTTGTATGCAGCTCAAAGATGCGCCTAGTAAGCTTTTAACTAATATACAACGAGCCATAATTTTTTGAATAGTCAAAAGTCCGTGCGGATTAATTCTTAGTTAAGTTCAAGGCCTAATCCATTAATCTTAGAATACATTGAAGAAAAACCAAATTTACTAAACAAAAGACACACACCCAATAAGACAAAGGAGTCCATAGATGTTGTATGTCTACTACTTGCTCTATGTTTATATATATACACACACATGCTCTATATATACACCACATACGTACATACATATATCTATATATATTCTATGTATATTGTTGTAGCTTTGCCACAAGCGATAGCTATCGCTTGAAGGAAAGTCCTTTGCATCGTCCTTTGCCAACAAAACTTGACGGGTAAAAGTAATCATATTTTGAGCACAGCCTGATCTATATATACATATATATATATATTTTGTAATGGATTGATTGATTTTTGCTTGATCTCTTGGAAACCGTAAAAAGAAGCCAAGCATTCGGTCTTCTAGAAACTTGATTTTTAGGCTTATTTGGAAACTTGAATGTTTGCTATACACACATCCAAAATTTCCTCCATGTACACTGTATTGATGTACTCCTGTATATTATCCTGCCTGCCAATGAAAAATTAACCGAATTGTTGTACACCCTGCCACAACAAGCGCAACCTGTGTAAAGTCTTAATCCCATATCAAATCTATACGTTCTTTATAACTTAAGTATGCAACATACAACAAACTACCACAGACACAATACACAATACAAGTGCATGTGCACTCTGCTGTCTATATGTTGCTCTCCTATACATATACATATATACACTATGTACACTATATACACAAATACACCTCCCGACATATATCGTATGAGTCTATCTCGACCTTCATTCCTATCGCAAGTAAAAACTCAGATGATCTGGTTTGCGAGATGGAGACAAAAAACAGTTCTCCGTATCCCCCGAAACTCTAGAAACCAGAGCCATGACCTCTTGACCTCTTTTACTATATGTTTATCAGAATGACGAGTGTGGCGCAATTGTGAAAGGTAACAAGCATTTAGGACAGACGCTGTATAAATACATATACAGAATTCGGATAATTACTATTTTAACTTGTAAGCAGCAAACAGAATAATAATTGACATACATATAAATTTATTATGTGGTTAAGATGCCTAACAACCAATATATACCAATACCAACACAATACTCTAGCCAATATACTATCTTAGACGTAATGTTTAGAACTTAGCTGCACGATTAATGTTAGAATTTTCATCGATCTATCTTTCCTGGAACAAAAACGTAAAATACTGGAGCATCAAAAGCAAAAAGATCAACTTGCAGAGCAGCAACGTCAACATCGCCAACAGCAACTGCAGCAGCTCTATCAACAAAAATAAATAATCACAAATATTTTTTTATAATGAAATATTAGCAAAATGACACACAAATATTACTAGAGAATTGAACCCTGCCCATGTCCATGCCCATTGATCAGCTATCCAGCCCCTAAACAATCCCTAAAGAGTTACTATTAAATTAATAAACATTAAAAGACGTTTGCTGAATTATCCCACTAAAAGTGCCAAAGACAACACATCAAGTTCCCATTCCTATGCAACCTCCTAAGTATTAACCGTAATACAACCAGACCTCACTAACTAAACCCTTAAAATAATCAATTTTTTTCTATTAATTTTCAACTTTTGTTATGCAGTTTTGTTAAAAATTACTTTTAATAATTAGTTGTAAGAAATTTTGTTGAATTTTTTTAATTATTAATTAAAGTTGTTTGAGAAAGTGTCGAGTTTTAAGACAACAAGAACACTATGCCTAATTTGATTAGAACATAACTACAACAAGAATCAAAATAATTCTAACGTATTTTGTGCACATCCTGTTTTTTCTTTCTATTCTCTCACAACTCTGTTTCACGCTACTCAACCGATGTACAAAAACCTCTAAAAAATTCATATATATATATATATATTAATGTATATGTATGAACTTAACCAAAAAAAAAAAAACAAAAACCAAAATGATATAACGTTAAAATATTCTAAAATTTCATAACATAAAATATTTTGACAAACAATAAATGGCGCTTTCAACGATCTCAATAAAAAAACAAAATCCTCAAAAAATAATTCTGAAATAATCGACACACTCGCGGACACACAGTTATAAGAAAACTGTTGCTTACGATCCAAGGAATAGCGAGACCTACAGAGCCATTCAAGAAGAGGGCGGCTACAGCAGCTATGGCCAATCCTCGCCACAGGAACATATCATACCTGTGCAGACTAAGGTCTATCAGCCGAATAGATTGGTTCCAGGAAAGGTAAGATCGCGCCAACTGTCAAATCGTCAACTCAAAACGTTTTCGAAAACAAATTCAATAAACATCTAGCACAAAATTGTATGTGAGATATGTTTTGTCAGACAAGATCGCTCGATTGTCAAGTTCATTGCGCACTATAAATACTCTATCTATTTCTTGCTCTCTATCTCTAAATGTATCGCCGTCTCACGTACAGTCAAACCAAACAAATTGTTGTTGTTTGTTTGTTTTTTTTTTTTAGTACAGTCACAGCCTTTTTGTGTCCTTTATTTGTGTCCTTGTCTACGCTATGCCTATCAGAATGTTAAGCGCCGCTTCAAGTCGTATGTTTAATGTACTGTTAGGCAGTGTAATGATTACTAACTGGCCAAAGGCAACTAACTAACTTGGTTTTTGGATAACTTGTCATGGACACTGCAAGTCGAACAGCATCATCACATTAAACTCATCTCTGTGTATATTTTCCCAAATCACAATCAGCTACTTTTTGGCATTTTAACATAATGGGCCACTAACTGAAAGCACGCTCATAACATTTTTACTTATTGCGGTGAGAGTTAACAAGACTTGTAAATCTAGTAAATTTACAAATTGTGGCACTTAACGGGAATAGATTTATTAAGCAAGCGTTTTGTTGTTTTTTATACATTCTCCAATATACATTTACAGAAACCAGTATCAGCGCCAGTATCCCGGCCGCCGTACAATGTAAGTAACAGAGCGCCGTTTAACAGAACTGTTAATGACAATGTTAATTGATTGCATTATGTTTAACAGGTGGTAAACACCCACGATGAAAACATACGCCAGAGCGGCTCCTTCAATCGTCTGATGTACAGCGTTGTTGGTGCAACTGACTACTAAAACAACAACAACAACAACTGTAGCAACAGCAGCAGCAGCAGCAACAACAAGTGCAACAGTAACAGCAAGCAGGCGACAACAACAACAACAACTTTAATAGCTGCTAGTTAAGAGTTACTTAACCAATTTAGCGGATTTTTATGAAATTCTGTTTAACTTATTAAATAATTTATATAAAGAACGACAAAACATGCAACTAACAAAACCTTAAAATATATACATATATTACGAATCGGTACAGCAATTGAACGGAGATGATATAAATTCTATTATACATACGATAAACAAAATAAAATCGCTCATTGATGAGTTAACTGTTCTCAACATTTTGTCAGTCTCCATATGCAATAGTCAATAAAAAAATTAAATAATTTTATAAATTTTAGTTAAATGTTTTTAACTTTATGTTATGTTCATTGTAAGTTCACTTCAAAAATGGAAGTCAACATCGAGTGGTTCTAGTCATTAAAATGTAAAAGCAAACCCAAAACCAAATTTTAAACGAATAAAAATAAATATAATATATGCACATGGGCAAGACGAGGCGAAGACAGATTTTTCTGAAAGGTAAATCAATTTATAACTGAACTTAATTAGAATCTAATGACTGTCGAGTTAGGAGCTGGCTTCTCCAGGCCCAACCCGAAATAAATACAAATGAAGTAACCGAAAACTTTGCATAACGTGACGCTGCAAATATAATCATTTTGAATCCATCAATCATGCAGGCAATTAAACACATTTTTATTGAAATTATGTGTATGCAAACATCGGCCAAGCAACTGCACATAAATTTGACTATAATTTGATTGAAATAAGACACTTGTGCCGTTGAGTACGTGCAGCCATAACAATTGTCTGTTACACATAATGTACTTTCACTTCACGGCTAAGTAATCCGTGATCTGCTGGTCAGACAGACACACACACACACACACACACACACACACACGTGCACACACCATTAAACGGTCAACGGCTGACGAAAATCAAAATTCACTTAGCTTGATTACAAAAAAAAATGTAGACTTCGACGACCTTGGCGAATAAGCTCCTTCATGCATGTCATCAATGGAGCACAAGACCCAAATTTGCATTGGCGGGCTGACGAAAATTAAACAGCCTTGCAGAGAGACAAAGAGAGAGAGAGAGAGAGAGAGAGAGAGAGAGAGAGAGGGAGATTAAGAAGGGGAGAGTAGGAAAGAGAGAGAGTGAGAGGGAGTATGAAAAAGAGGGTAAGAGAAAGAGAGGGAGAGTAAGAGAGACAGAGAGAGAGAGAGAGAGAGAGAGTAAGAGAGAGAAAGTAAGAAAGAGAGAGAGAGGGGGAGTATGAAAAATAGGGTTAAAGAAAGAGAGGGAGAGTAGGAGAGAGTGAAAGAGAGGGAGACGGAGTAAGAGAGAGAAAGTAAGAGAGAGTGAGATAGAGAGAATGAGAGTAAGAGAGATAATATAAGAGAGAGAGAGAGAAGAGGGAGAGGGGAGAGAGCGAGTAAATGAGAGAGCGAGCATATACGAGAGAGTAAAAGAGAGAAAAAGAGTAAAAGAGCGAAAGAGGGAGTGAAAGAGTAAGAGAGATAGAGAGAGAGAGCAAAAGAGAGAGTATGAGAGAGAGAGCGAAAGAGAGAGTATGAGAGAGAGAGAGGGAGAGAGAGCGACAGAGAGTGTATACGAGGGAGAGAGAGAGAAATAAAAGAGTGAAAGGAAGGAGTGAAAGTAAGTTTGCGAAAAGTAGAGAGAAAGAGAGAGAAAGAGTTAAGGAAAAGAGAAAGAGAGATTGTAACATCAGACAAACGTATGGAAATATATCGCATTATTCTGGCATTTGTTTGCAAGGGTATTTAGTTTAGATAAACTGAACTGTATCTGCCTTCGGTTGTTGATACTGATCAAGACTATATATTTTATAGCGCCAAAGACTTCTACTATGCGTTCCACATTCTGCGGCAAAATTATAATACCTCTGCAAGGCTATAAAAAGGGCTTTAATAAAACCCCGGGGCGTAACTTAAAGTCACAATTTGCTGGCAATAAAAACTTTGTACGAGATCGAGGCAACAGCAATAGGTCTTAAGTAATCGCATCAGAGACGATTACATATATATCGTGTTTAATGAATGTGTATGTACATATACTGTGGGTGGGCACTGTATGGTGTGCGACGGGGCGGGGCGGGGCGAGGCGAGGCAGGGCAGGGCTGCGTTGCTTTATTGAGGTTTAATGACTGCGTGGTCGGTGTACGTACGTACCCAGGTACGTGCGATCACATGGCAACAGTTTGTGGTACTTGCATCTGGTGTAAAGGTCTTAAATGCAAAGATTTGGCAATCGGAGCGCCAACAAATCACAAATCAAAGATCGCTGGCATAGTTGAAGCTATTCAACCGCAACGTGGTCGCAACAGATACAGATACAGATACAGATACAAATACATTCACGAGTATGGGCTGTAAAACAAAGACAACGAAACGTTTTCGATATCGAGTTGGTGATTTAGCGATTTGGGTCAAACGCTATGAACAATAGTCTCTTGCACTTGTCGGATTAAATTCAATAAATTTAACATGGGCGGAGCCCTAAACGCATTGACCTCAAGCAGGTGAACCTAGTTAATGTTAATTAGCCTGCCAAAAAGGTCAAGCAGATGATTTAAAGAACAGCCAAGGAGAGTTCAACAACAGAAATGTTAGGAAACAGGAAAGGCTCAACTGCTAATAGTAAGTGGACTGTTAGATAATAGCAGGCGGTGACACCCACATCGTTAACAGTTTTTAGCACTGCTATTTGCATAGTAAAGTACTACTTTAAAGATATACTAAAAGTAGTTAAAGTGAAGAAATGTTAAAAAAAAGCAAGGCACAATCGGTAACATTGAGTGGACTGTTAGATAACAGCAGGCTGTGGCACCCACAATCTTAAAAGTTTTTAGCATAGCCGATTTACTTAAAAAAAATTTGACATTCTTGTTGGCCTAAATGCATTTATCCCATCTATTTGAGCACAGTTAATGTTACTTACTTACAAAAATGTCAAGTAAATGTTTTAAAGATCAGCTAAACGTAGTTTAATTCCGATAAGGAGCTTACAACTACTTCAAAATAGAATAACACAGCCAGGCCCAGCTGCTAACAGTCACTGGCATGTTAGATAACAGCAGCCGCAGTGTTAACAGTTCAGAGGTCTGTTGTTGGCATAGTTAGAGGATCGCATTGAATAAACACGTAATGTTGATGCAGGTAAATGAAGTAAACGATAACTGGAGCAACGATTTTCACTAAAACAACAATGAGACGGCACAGGTCGAGGCGAGTTGGAAAATCAGCTGAGCCGGGGGGCAAACGAGGTAAACAGACAATGCTGCCCATGATATAATGGCAACGGAAATGACAACTATGTAAGCCAACAGCTGTTGTAAATCAAAAAAGAGGCTACCAACAAATGCTCCACTTGGCCGTTAGAGAGCCGTTGCTGCTGCTGCTGCTGCTGCCACTGTTGCTGAGAGCCAACTAGTTGGGCGCCGTCGTCGTCGTCGTCGTCGTCGTTAGACGTCGTCATTTGCTATTCGATATAAAAGTGCAATTTGGGCTCGCAGCCATCGCAGATAGTTTTGTGGCTTGGAGTGGGACGTGCGCGTTTTGTCGAACGGTATCAAGTAGTGAAGTGTGTAATTGAACAACAGCAACAGCAACAACAACAACAACAACTTCCTCCCACCCCACTTTAAACTACAACAACAACAATGCAGCTATTGCTCGTGGTGGCCACGGTCGCGATTTGTGGAGTCGCTCAAGCGCAACAGGGCGTCGATCCCGCCTATTTGCGGCAATATTACCAGCAGCTGCAGCAGCAACAGCAGCAGCAACAGCCCTCCGATGGCACGCCCATCTACGAGCAGAACTCCGAGCAGACGCAGCAATATGTGAGCGCCGGACAGCAGATCAGGATAAAGGATACGGTGGCGGAGCAGATACGCGCCCAGCAACAACAACAGCAGCAGCAGCAGGGATATGTGGCGCCAGCGGTGAGGGATTATCTGCAGCAGCCACAGGTGGGTGCTTAATCATTGAAGCCAGGTAACTTGCTAACCCCCCCCCCCCCTCCCCCACTTTGCAGTACCAGTCGCAGCCACAGCAGAGCGTCTATCGCCAGTCGCAGGCCGCCCCCGCGCCCCCTCGTCGCGTGCAGCAGCCCGCTTACCAGGCTTCGTCGTCGCCGCTGCTCGGCAAAGGACAACACAAGCTGTCACATCAGCAGCAGCTGCAGCAGCAGCAGCAGGCGGAGGAGGAGGAGCAATACGATGATGTAAGTTGACCATAACGGGTTCGAACTGTACCGCAAAACTCTCCAGCTCGACTTGAACGCTTTCGCGCACTTTCGTTTTCGCTGCGCTGCACAGCAAACAATGTTGCCAGCGCATAATTACAATTGAAGCATGCGGCGGGGAGAGATTTGTTTTTTTTTCCCCCGTCTCGAGTTCATTAACCAGCCGCTTGCCGCTCACCGCTGGCCGCTTGGCCATAGCCATGACCATAAGTATCCCCAGGTGCATGCGCCCAACTCGGATACATGTGCTCAAAGCCAACATTTTATTTATGGCCTTCTCATGCGGAAGCTGCAAACGCTCGTTAGCCATTTATCCACTATAAAATTCACGTTAATCCGCAGGCTTTAGGAAAGTCGTTTTGCATATGAGCTCGTAAAAATGTGGGAAGTGGTATCTGAGTATGATAGAATTGTAATAGAGAAGTCAGATAGACACTTAAAGTACCTCTAGCTGCATAGAAAAAATCAATTAATCCGTACTTAACTAAAGCCAACAAAGTGTCAAAAGCCAGCCCGGATGTTCTTCAAAATAGTAAAAAAAAATTTAAGTCAAGTTCGTTTTTCTCAATCCCAAAATTTATATATATACTTAATTTAATTGTATACTACTTACAACTACACAGAAAACAAATCAAGTTACCGAGTAACGAGGTCTCAGAAGTAGGGTTACTTTGAATTTTCTTCAACATAGTTCAAAAAGTTTCACAATTTCTATAAAAATTATTATTGTCAATATAGCATATAGAGATAAATTTTATTTTTTCAAAAGCACTAGCACAGAAAAAATCAAGTAATCCATAGTTGAATCAAGCCAAAGAGGTGTCAAAAGTTCTGTAAATCCGAATTTTCTTGAACATAAAAAACATAAAATACCCAATCAATTTTACCCAATCTAATTTTTAAAAACTCTGATTACAACACAAAAAACAAATCTATTAACGAGGTGTCAAAAGTACGATAAGTCCAATTTTTCTGAACATAGTTCAAAATCAAATACGTTTTTTCCCAATGCCGGTATTCTAAATTGGAGAATGTTTTTGCTCTAGCTGTAGCCTTTCTTAACAATTATTATTTATAGTATAAAGTTATAAATCAGGCTGGAACTCGAATTCGAATTCTTTTTGTTGTTCACTTGCTTTAAAGAGTGGGTCACATTTTTTCTTTTTGCTATCACTTTTTTGTAGCTGGTGCAACCAATTCGCACAAATCTCCAAAATTGGTGCCATAAAATGTCAGGCTGCATGTCACGAGCACATTCGCGAGTTACAATCACTTTCAAATGCGACCCATATACCCATAAGACCCCAATAGTTGGCCAGTTCCGAATGGACGCTGCACGCATTAGAACCGGCTCTTAAACAAGCTTTTGGCCAATTGCCTTTCCAATTTTTTGTCAGCTGCACGTTGCAATGCAATCATTTTTGTTTCGGTTTTTTTGGGCCACGTCAGGCCAAGAACAATTGCTGCGGACGCAACCACGCCCCAGGCAAAGATTTTGGCTTACCTTAACCCAGTTAGACGCTTCCTAACCGGCCACAAAGACAGTCACAACCTTGTGTACAATTTATGTGCTGGGGGGGAAAAAATAAATAAGACAAACAAATAAAACTTGGACAGGCTTCATTGCGCATTACGTGCAAAAAGCTGGAAATGTTTTTTTTTTGTTTTTGGGCATTTTAAAGCCGCTTCTACCGCTACCTAGTTGCATAATGCATCAGGCGATCAAACGATCGACTGCAATTGCGCCTCGATATCGTGCCATCAACACTATATAAATATATACATATGCAAGTCAGGCCCAATTACTTTCACTTGTGCGTGTTTTGTGATTGGAGTTTGGGTTTGGGTCTGAGACTGGAACTGAAACTAAAACTGAGACTGGGACTGGGACTGAGACTGGGGCACCCACACGCATGCGCGACAGGCAGAGTGTGATGTAATTGCGAGTCCAAAAACTAGGTCACTCTGCGCTACGCATTTCAAATGATCTCGTTCAAGTATATACATATATATATATATATATATATATAAACTAGCTTTTGGCGGTTGTTGTTGTTACCACTCTACGGGCTGCTATTGGGCTGATATATTTTCAATATTTTATCCATATTGCATATTTCCAAATTAAACAATTTTTGTAAATTTTTTACACTTTAAATTAGTTTAAAACTAATTGGGTCAAAAATGAAAATCGAAAGATTTTGAATCCGAAAACACAAAAACAAGGTTAAGTGGAATAATTTTGGACCTTGCAAGCGGATATTCCAAAAATGTAACATCACATTGTTAATATTTTTGTCAAGTAAAGCTTTGGAAATCAATTTGTAGCTAATCGCATGAAAATTAAAACTTTATCCATAATAAGCTAATTTTCCAAAAAATGTATCTGCAATCACTCTTCAATTTTCATATAAAACTTTAAAACTTGTATTCAACGGTTTTTCACAAAACTTTCGTACTAAAACGAAACTACTGTAAAGATATCAGCTTTCTAGCTCTTCTGGTCTTATGGTACGTATATATAAAGCCTGTCTGGTTTTTGATTGCAGCAAAACTCCTCGTACCAGTTTGGCTTCGATGTGAAAGATGACGAGTTCACCAACTATCAGAATCGCAAGGAAGTCCGCGATGGTTCCGTTATCAAGGGCAGCTACTCTGTGGTCGATTCGGATGGCTTCATTCGCACGGTCAAGTATACGGCCGATCCGAAGGAGGGCTTCAAGGCGGAGGTTATACGCGAACCCACCGATATTGTGGTTAAAATCCCGACGCCACCACCACCGACGCAGCTCCTCCGCGCCGGTGGCCACAAGGCGCCCCAGGAATACAGCCAGGCCAAGCAGCAGTACCAGCATCAGCAGCAGCAGCAGCCACAGTATCATCAGTACCAGTAAGAATAGTCTGGACTGATCATACACGTATCCTCTTGAAAGTTCCGCAAGTCCATCTAGTTTGTAAATACGCCGTTTCAAGCTGGCAACGTTCATAACATTTTTCAGTTTACATACATACACACATACATAGCTATGTATGTATACATACATTCGACTTTCACTAGTTTCTAGAACATGTCCATGTTTTTGTGCATAGCCCAAGCGAACGAGACTTGTTGCTATGCGCTACATCAAATTTATGATTTTCTGATTTAGAATATTTAATTAAAAATTTTTTAAAAAATTGTGTTTGATTTTTACGAGAAAAAAATAAGGCAGAACGTTGCAGTTGGGTGTAACCGACTGCGCCATACTCGTTTACAGCTTTCAATATTATTGTCAAATTGGAAAAATATCGATTTAGGTAATTGCTGGGTGGATGTGGCCGGAATTTTTTGACTCAATCTTAAGAGAAGAAAAAATTTGTGCTAAAAAGTGAGACTACACAGAAATTAAATTTAAAATAATTAAGTTGAAATTTACGATTCGTACTATAATTCGTATTTATATTCTAGAATCAAGTGTAATTTTAAATTGATTTGTAAAATCAATTGCGCAAATTTATGGAATACGTTCGCAGTTCTTATTTTATATTATTAATTTATATAGATCTAAACTTGTGGTATTTATTTGTTAAAAACTTTTTTTGGATGTTTAGAAGGAGTTATCAATCACCTGTCTGCAAATTGTTGTGTATCTGGCTTGAAAACTGCGGAAGATATACAGATTTGTTCGACTTGCCACGCCTCCATATCCAAAAAATAGTGAAATTTTATCTGAAGCGCGTTGCACAAACTTGCAAAAATTATACTTTGCATTAGCTTAATTAACTGGCACTTGAGAACAACTTATTTAATATAGAATCTGCACTTTTCTGAATATCTGTTTCCTCTCGATGGCTTATCCAAACTGCTGCCCAATGATAATTGCATTTCTCCCAACTCACATTATTCCTTCCTCTCTCTGACCATTTTAATTTTCAAGTAAACAAATTTAATGACGCATAAATCAATGTTCTTAACCCTTTGGGCGAAGATAGAAGACCATCGGCCATATGTGGCAGAGGAAGACACAACCCGTTGGGCCAGTTGTTGGTGCTGACAAAGGCCACCTAATGTGGAAGTTCTCACAACGAGCTCGTGGTCACCCAAGATGCTCGCCAGACAAAGCTCCGGGGCCGGTCAAACCGGTTGCGTGCTGGCTTGGGAACTGGAACTGAACTCACGCCACATCAATCGCAATCGCGCATTGCGTGGCAATAGTGTCCTTTCGCAATGTCCTTGCATAAATTAGTGAACAGTGTGAGAACTAACCAAGGGTTATCACTGCCAAAGACGCTGATGATGACCTTATCGGCCATAACAACAAACCGGTTCTGGACAGTCGATGACTGACAGACAGACAGACAGACCCGCATTTCCAGGCATATGTTAATCCTTGGCTACGCTCAATATTGATCTTCGGTCTTGATCCCTAAGTTGGACCTGACTTGGTCAACTGGGCCACATGGCAGACAACAAACAACAACTGGACACTGCCTGCAAGGCATTTTGTGTCACTTTACGAGCGACGCGTCCTATGCAAATCAGCTGCAACCCTTGAGGTCACCGACTTACAAGACACAGCCCGCTGCAGCCCGCAACCCTCGGCGCCAGGACTCGTCGACGCATTTGCATATGACCCGCATTCGTCGACTTTCTGTCTGTCTATCTGTCTGATCTTGTCTTGGGCTCTGTTGTAACTAAGTAACTGCAGGACATTTCGGGTCATTGTTGCTTGGAACCAGTTTTATTTTTGTAATGGTTAGCCAAGTAGCCGCCGGAGTTGACCTTTTTCCACGGGCCAGTGATTGGCGACAGCAGCAAGAAAGCAACATAACCGGACTGTCCACTTTTTCACGTCTAGCCCGTGAGAAAATGTACGCCGCATTCCCGGGCACTGACCTATGCCAAGAATGTTGAGTCTGCTGCTTTCTTATGCAAATCTTTTGCAGGACCTTTCAGATTTCACGCCAAATCATTGCCGTTAAATAAATTAATACGCGAAAATTATGAAAAGTCACGATTTACTGAGCATTTGGAGAAACAGACAAGGAGATAGATAGAGAGAGAGAGAGAGAGAGAGAGAGAGAGAGTAAGAGAGTGTATATGCAAATTTAATGAGCTGCTCAGAGTTTGCCCTGCGCCATGTCCCAGCGATGCTCGCCATGACCACCCCGACGATCCGTCCAAATCACCTAGAAGAAACTGTTTGTGAATTCCCAGACAGGATTTGCGGTTTGAGGTGAACCCACCTCGCCCTTGTAACGATTTGTGCCGCGTTGCGTTTCAAAGCGTCGCTCCTGCGCCTGCGGATGCTCCAGGACATGACCATGGCTGCGGGCGTTGGGTCCATCAAATCTCATCAATATGTCGCTGAATTGAACAACGAGCTCATCAGATGACTTCCGGGTTTATTTGTGATTGAATTATGTAACATTCTTCTAGAGACTTACTGAAAATATTTGGATTTCTTTGTGGGTCGCTCCTTATGCTTTTTGGACTCCTCAGACACATCTAATTTGGGCGCAAAGCGGCGCGAACGTGGCGACTCCTGTTGCTGTTGTTGTTGCTGTTGCTGTTGATGCTGCTGCTGTTGCTGCTGCTGCATTGTTGCTGCACGCGAGGGCAACACATGCAGCACATCGCTGGTGAACAAAGCCGGCGGCACATTGTACAGATTATCCTCGAGACGGCGATGCAACTGTGGCGACTGTTGCGGCGGCGGCGGCGGTGGCGCAACTGCCACACGCTGTTGCAGTGGCATGTAGTTACCCTCATAGCGGTACTTGGCCAGCTCCGCGTGCGGCGCCATCGAACGCTGCACATATTGCACGCTGGGCTGCGGATAGATGGCAGCAGGTGGTGCAGGTGGAGCGACAGGTGGCTGCTGTTGTTGGTACTCCAAGGCGAGCGGCTGGTAGCTGGCGCGATAGTTGATCAGCTGAAAGTTGGGCGTCTGCTGCTGATAGTGGGCGGCAGGTGGCGTCACATAGCCGCCCACATAGGGCGCGCCCATCAGCTCAAAGCGACGCAGACGCGGCGGCGCCGCCTCGTAATACAGCTGCCGGTGCGGAAAATAATGCTGGAGCTGAGCGGACGGCAGCAGCAGCAGCAGCTGGAAAAGCGTTAGCAGCGCAATTGGCAGTTTTGTGGCGGCGTCCATCGCGTGACGTGCCCGTCAAATTTGTGGCTGCATTTTGACAACAACATTGGCATTTATAGGCTGGCCCGCCGCTTGCTGGGGCTTGGCTGCGATCCGGGGCCACGCCAAGCCAACCCGAATGCCGGAAGTCAGTCGCCGCTGCCCAGGAGTCAGCGGTGTGTGAAATCGATTGAACGCTGCCCCAGTCCCTCAATTGTGCAATGCCCCAAACAACGCGCGCTGCAGCCAAAACTGGCAACCGTTACGTGGCATTATATAAGGCGAGCCCAAAGCGCGCGCAAGATGATATCTATGAGATCTCTCCCTCTCTCTCTCTCTCTCTCTCTTTCTCTATCTCTCTCTATCTCTGCAGAGCAGCTGGCCTTAGGCATTATCAAGGTCAGTTCAACTGCCAGTCAAGTTCAAAGCTTAACTATTTAGCATATTAAACGAGAAGGAGAGGTTATCTAAAGGGTGCCGAAAATTAAATACCCTTCTGCAGTCATATGAAAGAAATTTAGTCAACACAAAAACTTAATTCATAAACAATTGCTCCTACAGAATGTCATACACAGTATATATAAGTTTATTTAGCAGTTCAATGTAGTTAATATTTTCCCTAGTTTGCTTATCTTTGAAAAAAAGTTTTTTCATACAAAAACTAATTTTTCGACCGATCGTGCCTATGGCAGCTATATGCCATAGTGGTCCGATCTGGATAAGAGTTTGCAGATATCTTGAGAGCATATGTGCACTTTTAATTACTAAGTTTGTTTCGAATATTTAAAAAAAAAATGCATACAAAAGCAAATTTTACCACCGATTGTTCATAGCACAGCTATATGCTATAGTAGTCCGATTTGGACAAGACTTTACAGATATGATAGCTATATGATATAATGGATATAGTGGTATAAATTTTGTCAAGAGTATAGGGACACTTTCAATCACTTTCACTTTAAATTCGTTGAGATCATAGAAACACCCTCAATTGTCAAGAAAATTCAAAATATCTTGAAAGGCAAATAAAAGTTTTGTAAACATCAACTTACCGATCTTTCCTAGGGAAATATATGATTTAGTGTTTCCATCCTTCCGACTCCGACATATGTACTGTCTGCAACATAAAAAGTAATAATAAAATATATATTATACATTATACATTTAAGAGGGTCAGAAAAGTCCCCTTCTATGCGCTGCACAATTTGTGCCTAAATTCGAATACCCTCTGGAAGGCTAAGAAATAAAGTTTTGACACTATGTTTCTGACCGTTAGAACGGCGAAACGGGCTCCGGCATGGCCGGAGTAACCCGTTGAGCTGATTGGCTGCAGCCTGTTGCCGCTGGCTTAGGGGTTGGCTGGCGCTTTGGCTGACCTATGGGACAAAGGGCTTTGCAACCCCCTGTCAACAATCCAACAGCCCAACAACCCCTAAAGACTTCCTCGCTGAGCTGCAAACTTCCTTGGCTTCATTCGACTGTCGCAGTTGAAAGCCAAAGCACATCGAGAACTCTACGGAAATCTTCGAACTCTGCCAAAGCAAATACCGAATAATTATTTTTATCGACGCACTTGGAAGAGCTGTAAGTCAGTATGTGTGTGTGTGATTTTTTTTTAGATAGCCATAAAACAATTAACATTTATAATTATAATATAAGTACACGTGGTCGTTTCAACATTTCAACATTAAAAACTCCAGATCCACTAAAGTATATATATATATATAGGGATTAGGAGAGCGCGTTAGAGATACGATTATAGTACAAAGATTGTGGCCTCGATGAGACTGCTGCAACAAGTTTTCAGTGCTTTCGATACGGTTTCATTTCTTCTGTTTCTGTTATTACGATCACAAGTGATTAATTCAAACGAAATCTAATCAGCCATATTGACATTGTTCATGCGCATCTTGGCAAAGTCCTCGAATACAATATTATCATCATCGTCCTGATAATAGCCCTTCACATTGCGATGCTGCTCAATGGACTTCATTTTCTTCATGGCATTCGAGCGCTTCTTCTCAATGGTGCCTGCAAATGGAATTTTTTGAGTGGATTCCTTGAGGATTGGAGGCGTCTGCTTACCAGGTGCTGGTTGGAGCAGCTTGAAGGGCACATCCGTTTGCATCTCGCCGCCCAGCGTGCCGCAGTTGAGCTTGATGCGCACCGAATAGGAGATGACAATACCGCAGGCATCGCCCGTGGATTTGCCCTCCTGCACCATGGTCGACGAAGCCAAATTGCAATCCTCATCCTTTAAATGGCCATCGAGTGCAATGCCTGGCGAAAGCAGAATGGATCAATAGAATAAAAAGGCAACTATATCGTTAGTTCTCCGGGACGCACCGTGACGATCCTTGTTGTTGGCTGCCAGCGGAATCAGATAGAAGGTCTTGGTCAGATTGGCCCCGGGGGTGATGGGGCAGCCCTCTTTGGTTTCCAGCTGGGCCACATGCTTGCTGAACTGTGCATTCACCATGGTGATCTCGGTGTGCTGCACAATGAAGCACTTGATGCTCTTCACCGATTTCTTCGAGTTGTTCGACACCTGCACGGTGGCGGCCACCTTCTCGCCGTGATAGTAGATCTCGCGATCCAGCGTCACCTCCAGACTGATCTTGCCATTGGAGAAGGTGAAGCCCTTGCTGACCAGCGAGCTGGGCAAACGCTGGCCGCGATTTAGCGGCGCATACTGCAGCTTCTTGATCACCAGGCTGACCATGCTGCGCTTGTGCTGACGATCGTCCTCGGAGTCGGCGACAAAGGCGCGTATGGTGTACTCCACGCCCAGCGGCTTGCCCAGATCATCGCCCTCCTGCTGCAGCGTTACCGAGCTGGGCGAATTGGGCGGAAAGTGGAAGGTGAATGGATGCGCATTGCTGCCCAGTTTGCGCACCAGTTTCTCCTGGACGGGCGTCATTTCCATGTTCGGATTGGTCATGGGCACAATTTGCTCCCGTGATAGGATCAGCTCCTTGGAGAACTTGACGCCCATCACTTCATCCTCCTCGCGGCCATAGCGATAAATGGTGGCCAATTGGCCAAATACTTTGCGGTTCTTCAAATACTCCGGCTCAACAACGATAACACCATCGACAGGATCACAGTAATCCAAGTGATCGATAAAGTCACGACGGCCCAAATAGAAGGTAACCTTGCCGTTGGGTGTTGCCTTCTTAAAGACCTTCACGGAGACAACCATCTTGTTCGATTTGAATTTTTTATTGTGTAGAGTTTTATTTAGTTTTTTTGTAATATTCCGCCCGTTGCTTGTTGGGACACGTTTGCAGTTCTTCGTTGGTTGAGGAAAATGCGAAACGGAGCTTCTGCACAACCTGCTTATATACCTTTGGCCCGGCCCTGTCCGTGGGGTTTCACTGCGTCCACTAAATGGATTTGCCCGTTATGCAGTGGCTTGTATAAACGGTCAAATACGTTTTGCGCAGTTCTTCTGCCCTCTTGGCCGCCATTCCGTGCCACGTTTGACCAAATTGGCTAATGTCAAGAAGCGTTCGCGACCTCGTGCGAGGTCACGCGTGTCTTCTTCACCGTTTGTGCCATGTGTCTGGGTTCTCTCGAGGATTAGCATTTGATCAGCATTTAATTGCCGCCAATAGTTTATCACGCGTTTCCTTCTAATTCGCTGGCCCGTTCCGGGGAAGCCCCACAAGTTACTGGAGCAGTCAGGCAACGTGTTAAAGTGAATCAAATGTCGATATATCGATTTTATTCTTACTGCTTAAACATTTGAAGTCCAAGTGTGGCAAATGCGCACAAAATTGTGGTTTTGAAGCGTTTTCTTTTGATAATTCACCCACCACCTGGCGGAATTAAAGTTCAATATTTCTTTGGATATTTTTAAAACTTTTTTTTTTAAATTCCTACAAACCTAAATAATCAACACTTGTTTCATAAACTTTGAAATATGGTTGATAAATGGTTGAAAAACTCAATTTCTAATTTTTCATTCAGCTTTAAAATCATTTTTAAATATCTATGTAAAATTGTTTTTTATTATGTTTTGGTAGATGGGTTTTTTTCAATTTTTATACTAGTTACACATTTACACAACTGAACAAACCGGGCATATGGGTTCGAATCCAAGACTAGTGTACGGACATAGTGTTTGTCTTAGCCGAAACCCAATTGGGTTGTTAATTTATAAATATTATCCAATACTTTAAATAATTAATAATAATAGTTTTAAAAATCCATTCTTGCCTCAATCCAATGCGATCGGAAATCCGTTAAAAATCTGTTTATGCAATTTTTATATTCACTGTACACGGTTAAAAAAAAGCCTAACTTAAAAAAATTTAAAAAAAATAACCTCACATTATTATTTCTAAAGTATCTTGTATCTTATAACTTATCAGTTATAACTTTTATCTTGTATTTTGTATCTTATACCTGTTTTTTTTACATTTCAGCAGAGCAATGCAAACACAGAGCCACACCACAACCGATCGTCATGGCTACAGCCTGCGCTTCTCGCCCTTCGAGCCGAATCACATGCTGCTGGCTACTAGGTAAGCTTAAAGAAGCCCCATCTCAAATCTTTTGTTTGCTAACCAGAGTTAATTCTTTCCTAGCCAATTGTACGGTCTTGCTGGTGGCGGCTCGCTCTTTTTGCTTACCCAGAACTCCACAGATGACCATACGCAGAATCTGCAGGAGCTGTGTCGTTTGGAGTGGTCCGACGGTCTGTTCGATGTCGCCTGGTGTCCATATGCCGCCGATATTGCGGCGACCGCCTCTGGGGATGGTTCGCTGCAGATCTGGTCGGGCCTGGATGTGGAATCGGCTGTGACAGAGCAGACGCCCAAACAGCCGTTGATTTGCCTGCAGGAACACAAGAACGAGATCTACAGCTTGGATTGGGGCGAGCAGTGGAATTATCACACGCTGCTCTCGGCCAGTTGGGACTGTACTCTGAAGCTGTGGGATTGCAACAGGCAGAACTCAATCACGACGTTTGTGGGACACAATGATTTGCGATGGACATTTAAACTTATGGAACTCTCTTGACTTTGCAGGCAAACCCCTGATGAGCATCGAGGCGCACCCCAGCGAAGCCCTCTCCTGCGACTGGAGCCACTTTGATCGCAACGTGCTGCTGACTGGCGGATCGGATGGCCTGATTCGAGGCTGGGATCTGCGCAAGATGCGCACACACATCTTTGAGCTGTTCTCGGGCGAGTTTGCGGTCAGACGCTTGGCCTGCTCACCGCACTCGGCAACGGTGCTGGCATCGGCCAATTACGATTTTACGACGCGGTAGGTGGAATGGATATATCGATTTTTTACTTCGAATTAGAAAATGGTGTTCAAAATTATCTAGTGATGCTAATCCGATAAGAACATTGATCGGATTAGGAAATCGTAATGATAATCATCTAGTGATTTCAATTTAAAATGAACATCGATAAACATCGATGCGTCGATATATCGAAAAGATGATCAAGATTCAATTTTTTATGACAGCACTAGCATAAAAACGACCTAAGCGTCCGATTTATTAATAAGAATCGATCACTGTATATCGAAAAAATCGATAAAATTCGATCGGCATATATCGAAAATTGGTAAAAAAGTCCTCGAGCCAAAATTGGAAAAATCTATACATTGATATTTTAATTTTGTAACATCACTTTAATCAGCGATACGGCCATATATCGAGAAGATAGATTATCAAGTTAAAAGTGGAAAACACCGGTGCTGTTAACATCGATGTATCGATTTTTCAATAATGTAAAGTTTGTGTTCTTTTTGGCGACTTCAGCTTTAGCTTAAACCTGTTTGGTCTTCATTTACAAAAATCGAAAGAATGATCGAGTTAAAGTTGAACGAAAACGTCGCAGATAATATCGATAAATCGATATTTTGTTAACATCACAAGTTTATATAGAAGCTAAAGGTGTTTTCTTTTCACTGACACAGCATTTGGGACCTGGAGCGAGGCGAATCCGCGCAGGAGATCAATGCCCAGCATACGGAATTTGTTTGCGGCCTGGACTGGAATCCTCAGCGCGCCCACGAGCTGGCCGATTGCGGCTGGGACTCGTTGGTGAACGTCTACACGCCGCAGTGCCTGCGCCAGGTGCTGGCTTAGACGGTGCAACCGATGCTACAATATGCTTCAACGCTGGCCTTACCCCCAAAACTGGAAAACCTGGAACTGGTACTCCAAAAAACACCGAACCAAATGTGATAAGGTGCATGTGGCGCCAAAATAGCCAACAAATGGTGGACACCTGGACGATAGCTGAGCTATAAAACCTCTAAGGAAACGATGGTACGAATCGAATCGACGAGAATACCTGTAAATAGTTGTGATAAATAAAGTATGAAAACGAGATAACAAGAAAACTGAAACCCCAATTTGGCAGCTGCTCGCAATGTCAATAAAAGCTTACAGATTATATGTTTATAAGAGCGCAGATCGCAAATGTTATATTTTGTTTAATTATCAACGCTGCGGGCTATCATTTGATATTGCTTTATACACTCGGTCACGAAGTGAACGGAGTATATTGGGTTGGGTGCATACATCAAGGCAAAAGGGATTTTTCGATTGAGTTTTAAAACCAGATAAATCAAATTTTTGCAGACTGAAAAATCGCACAACTTATTTTTGTGTTTTATGATCAAAGATCAAGAAAAATAGCTAAAGACCAATAAGAAAATTCATGAGGCACGACCACTTGGGGATGAACAATTTTATATTTCCCAAAATTTTAGAGCTAGACACAAAATATGAATATTTTCTGATGACTTTTTCTAAAGAAGAGTTGAAAAATGTTAGCCACGACCACACCACACCTAAAATAATATTCTTTCTAAATAAAAATAATCAGACTAGATAACAATACTGAGCTTTTTTATCAAATAACTCAAACCTACTTTTAAATATGGTGGTTTTTCTTACCTGGCAGTCGGGTGGTCGTGGCACTCTCCTAGCACGCGTTTCCGTTGTCCGGTAGCGACGCAGAGTTTCCAGGGGACGGACTCCTCTTCTTCCGGTCGTTGCCCAAGGTTCCGATAGATTTGCCCGTTCTCTACGACGAATTCCGCAGACTTCTCCGGTTGCTCCTGGATTCGTTTGCGAAGTCGTTGTAGCCATGAGCACCCCGTGAAATCCTCCTGCGCGAGTTGAAGAACCGCCATGGGCTGCCGGGAAAGTGCGTCCGCGACGATATTCTGACTACCTCGTCGGTAGCAGATGTCAAACCGGTATTGCTGAAGCTCCAGAGCCCATCGAGCGATACGTCCGGTGGGACTCTCGATGGAGTTCAG
>SCDS01000522.1:0-54264 GCA_004149465.1 Drosophila nigromelanica
TCGACTCGGCTAGTGATGCTGATCAAGAATATATATACTTTATGGGGTCGGAGATGCTTCCTTCTGCCTGTTACATATATTTGCACAAAACCATTATACTCTTTTTTACCCGTTTTCAATGGGTTCAGGGTATAAATATTGAGCTACATATCTATACAAAATAAAATCAAACAAAAACTTGATGTCGCTACCTCTATTAATACCTGATATAGGCTCATGAAAATCTATGGCCTTAAACCATATGTTTTATTTTTATGGAATTAGATAAAAAGGATACATAAATGTGATAAACGAGACCATAAATTTAAAATTATAACATATTACATATAATTATATTTTTTTTATAATGGAAGCAGCCGAAACCCGGTTCGGCATTCAGTGTTCATTATATATATGCATCATCCTGCAAAAATCATTATGGCATAAAAGAAAATTCAGCTATTTGTAGCATTTAACGGTCTTCAGTTATGTCGAAAGCAAACTTTACACAGAGCGATAAACGTTTCATGTTCTGTGCCTTGGACCTGAACATGCACTAATCCTGCTGATCTCGCATATATTGCGTGGTCGCAAACACACATACACATATGCCCACATACATACTTGGATGTGGTTTCCGTTGTTTTGGTGGTGCTGGCATTCGTTTCGACAGTGGTAAATTCTGTGGCATATCGCTGACAGAAGTCAACTGGCATGTTGTGTTGTGTCATGTATGCAAGTGACAGAAGTCATGCACGCTTCTAACGATTGCCTACTTACTGCTTATACCCTACACTCGACGAATTTCGTAAAGAGTTAAAGTGAATGGAGGACAACAGACAGTACAATATAACGAGAACTTGTGAAACGATATTTATATATAAGTGGTGCCTCTAATAATGCGTCCAACTATAAAATCCTATAACTTACAATCAATAGATGCAATACTGTTTTGCAAAACATTTCTAATGATGATAATCCACTTTTGATTGCGTAATGCGAATGTAGGATGAGGCTGAAGCTAGTGAAGCCAAGTCAACCAATCACGGTAATCATAATATTTCGGAGCTTTCGAGTTTTAGAGTCACCAAACATGGCAAACTGTATGCCCCAACTGGGTTCATAAAGAACAGCGGCTCTAACCCAACTTTAAAGCCTATAAACCATGAAGTGTAGTTACATTTTATTTTATTTTACTCGACCCACTAACACACTAACGGCCGAGAAAATAAAAATGAAAACTTTTAAGTGTTGAACATAAAATACCATTGCAGACAAATAGGTGATGTCTGCTATATAGTATGTATCTGGAGTTAACAGAGTATATTTAGCACATTTATCTATTTATTTATTTTTTACTCCGGTTTTGTAGTAACGATGATATTTATATAATGAGTGTAGTAGTAAAAGTAAGTAGTTTTTTCCACACATTCGATGATATTTGCTGAAACTACTGATTATCTTCATTAAAATCCTGACGGTATTTATAAGTTTATTAAAATCACTCTATCTAGCTTTCTTCAATCACATTCAATAGATTGTAAACTTTCCGATATCTCTATAATTTAATAGCTTTTTCGATAACAGCTGACTCTGATTATTATTTAGATTTATTTAATAGACTTCTGATCGATCAATCTAAGCCATCCAATCCAGTAAACTTCTTTCTATATTCAACATATAATAATAAAAACTGCTATTATAAATACTGTGCCGCATTAACGTTACAGAGATGGCTAGCTTGGGGATCTGACATCTTTTCTCTTCCCCGCGGAGTAAGGAGGCGTGGCAAATGCACCATTTTTTTTAGGAGGCGTTGAGTTCAATATTCAAGTTTAACGTTTATGAGTGCACTTGAGACCCACTTTGTGAAATTATTTGTATATTAGCAACTAGTATGTATATTTGTATATTAGCAACAAGTCTTAGTAATAATGAAAGCTAAATATAAGTCGACACGGCTCGAGCGATCGAGCGAACAACGTTCCACTTTTCGATTCTCACTAATTGATCAACTGATTTTCTAGTGAATGAAATGTGAAATCCTATACAACCGATATAGTCATGCTGTGTCCATAAATAGACTCTGGACCGCCTCGTATTTGGTTTCATTCATAAAAGTTATAAGAATGGCAATGCGTTTATCGACGGGGAAGGCTCAACTTTCAATGCAGGCGCACCGGCTAATTTTGTAATTACAACAAAGCTGTAGCCTGACGTTGTATCAACGGGCCTTGTTTGTGCGGGCATTAGGCGGTCAAAACGAACCTTTTTGGGAAATACTTCAAATAAAGACATTTGTGCCAGATTTTCAATGTGTTTGGTCGGCCAGTTGCCCGCTTAAGCGACTTGCTTGCAGCACTTTCCATACGTTTTCAAGACCCCCACCTAATTGTTGTTTACCTTTTATCTCTTTGCAGGTAAGCACCATTTTACGCCCAGCGATACTGCCATTCATAAATTTATCTATGTCGGTCAAACTGATATACTTAGTATATGGGTAGCTACCAATTTGCCAAAGATGAAGTGAGTAAACAGGTATTTGGTTTATGCTACTTATGAGAACAAATGTAAGGTAACTTACTTTATTTTAATAGTGAAGTTGATGTTTCCTAGCGTATTTATACATATAAAATATTGCAAATAAAGTTTAGCTAGTTTTAGTTATTGTTTTTGTTTTCCCCCATTTGCGCAAAACTAATAAAATTGGTATAAAACTAAAAATACGTCGAAATTTATAAGTGCACTTATAGTAACGAAAAAGTACAAGCCAAATGTTGACTACAGGATAAGGTAGTTACTATTACTAGCGACATCTGGCTTCCCCCTCACAAATTTGGACGAGTAGCCGCTGTAATTCAAGACTTCAAAACACCCTGTAGCATTGAATGATCATGAATCGATGGCGCTGACGATGACGTGGTCCCATCATGTTCACTTTCACTTAGTGTCAACAAGGCAGTTGCAGCTGCAGCTGACGTTGATAATCATTGATCTTCATCGCAGCAAACGTTGTATTTTAGCCCGGCTCGATTCGACTCGACTTCGCTTCTACTCTGAACGGACCGCAGATCGATCGCTACGAAATTTATGTGGAAGACCTGACTTTGCCTATCGAAGGTTCGTTGCCATTTTTCGATTGTCGTACGAACGCCGAACAGCCGCTTTTCCTTCTCCGTATTTTATATTGAAATCGAAAGTAGCTTTGACTCGCGAAAATTTATGCAGTCGCGCAATTATTTTTTCTTTCTGTTTTTTTTTTACACTGCGAAACACTTTGTTATGCTTGAATATTTTTGTATTTTGTTTACCCTACGGGCTATCTCAACTATTTAATCAGGATTTCTTAAATAAGAACATAACAGATTAGATTATAGGAACACAAAAATTTATTTTAATGGAATTAAGGTCAGCAATAGTCAGTCACAAATGATCTTTGTTCAATATTTATTTATTTATCATTTAATAATTTTTATAAGAATTCTCTAAGGTCGGCCAATTGTAATAAAAATATAAGATATTATTAACAAAATATGTCTCATTATAGTTTTTACTTTAAAGAGTGTTTTTAGTTTGGGTTACCCTGTTAAGTTTTCTGTCGTTGTTTTGACATGCAAGCCGCCTTGTTGGTTACTTAATTGGCAACAAGTTGTTGACCTTTTTTGATCACCCTCAATTTTCCGTTTTTCAAAATTGATCCAACTTTTGCATAAGGTCCCCCAAAGCGTTGACATTTAATAATGGATTTGACACGCAAGGGCAAAACAACGATTTTTTTGTTATTTACGGGATCTGATTGTAATATCTGTTGTCTGCTCACTGCATCGATTGGGATGATTTATTTAGACTGGTTGAGTATTTATCTGGGTGGTCCTTTTTCTTGATAAACGTTGCGCAACAGCCATAAATAATGCCGATGATTATTTTTTATTGGTACCAGCTACAACTGGTGATAAATCTGAAAACTATAATTTGTGACCGAAATGAATTAGAACGAAATGAAATTGGTACAGAAAATTGAATGACAAGCTAAATCATATATTTAAACTTTAAAGAGTACGATTTATAAGAACCACAAAAATGTTGTTCCTACGATGATTGCATATTTATAGAGTTTAATTGAAACATCTGTGGAAAGTATAAAAACTTTATTTACCTCAAAAATATCAACGTAGTATGTCCAGACTTTCAGTGTGGCACTCAAATTCAAACGATCGTATTTCGAATGCCCTTTTTAATGATTTTCGTATTTGAAGACTAAAGTAAAAAGTGTTTTGTAAATATGAATAAATTTCAGGTGCAGTGTAACCAGCACAGGCGGTGAACCTTTTGCTAAACAGATCGCACTGACAAAAAATTTTCTTTTCATTTTACATTTATAACGCTTGACTGAACATTATCAATGATAATAAATTTGTAATGCAACTAACTCACTGGCTAAAAGGAAATCCATTTGCCAAGTTGGTCACACTTTGCGATTGCAAAACTTTCCTTTTCATTTTGCATTCTGTTCACTTTCGTTTATGCACTTGGAGCTCAGCACTGGCAAAGTATTTTATGTATTTTTAAATGCATTTCTAAATGAATTGTAATATGACTGTGAGAGTCGCCCGTCGTAGTCGTCGCCGGCAGGCACGATCTGCGATGCCTATCTATTGCCCAAGAGCCAAAACGCTAAAAAGCGCCGAAACGCTTCCATCGCGACTCGAACCCCGACTCCGACTCCGTTCCCCGCAACTTGCAAGCTCATGTGGGGCAGTAAAAATAAAAATCAAATGCAAACACAAAACACATGTGGCGCCCAAATTTAGAGAAACAATCCAACCAGTCAAACAGTTGAGGTGATTTTTACTTTTACTTGCCAAGGCTCATGTGCACGATTTTCCACCAGCAACCAGCCAAACGTCGATTTCAAATGCCAACTTTCAAATGGCATTAATAAAGAGACAACAGCAACAGGCAACAACAGCAACAACAACAAGGCTTTACGCATAACGTAAAAACGCGAGAGATGATGAAGCAGCTACCAATAAAAACACCTCAGGTCCGATTCGAATTGCTCTCTCTCTCTAAATCTCTCATATCTTGTCAAGTGTGAAACGCTGTCTATTTTTGCCATTGTTATATTATCATTGTCTTACCGACTCAACAATTTCCATTTCAAAATCAATTTCTGACATCTCTTCTATTATAGTATCTCAAACAATAACAAACGCATTTTCCTTCCATTGTGTGTGGCCAGAAATGACGTTTTCGGTTGTACATTTTTCGGCTGTACGTGAAGTTTCAATTATTTTTCGATGAAGACTGAGGCCCAACATTCCCACTATCCCATTGTACCCAACTTGTGCACAATAAGCAGTACATTAATTATTGCGTTTTACATTATATTTTCTGTTGTAATTTGTTTCTGCGGTTGCTTTTTGTGAAGTTTAAACTGGGAAAAACTTTAACTATACGGAAATTTAAAATAATATGCAAACACTCATGATCTAAGTAAATTGTAAAGTTATGTTGCAAATAACGTTAAGCTATTTGAAATATGTAAAATTAATAAAAGTCTATAGTTCAATGACATAAACGTATTTTGGTCGAAAATACCTGTTTCAAGCTCGATTGTATTTCGTGAACAAAATATTTATATTAACATCCAATAACTAAATTTTAACTGATCAGATATTAATCGAAAAGATTCAGGTTTCAGTAGAAAATAGTATTAAACTTTTAGAAACTGATGACCGACTGCTTGTTTGCACCCTTTCCATAACGAGCTTTACAATGATGGGACCATCTGGTTGGTAACCCATTATCTGTCTGCAATACTCACGCCATCGAAAGTTGAAAAGCTCTTAACTCAAGTTCCCAATTGATGGTGCCTAAAATTATGTTTTTGTTGTTTTGCTTCGTATATTACACAATGGACACGGCCGTTTAGCCGGCGCTGATGATGAGACAACGAGATAAAACACAACAACACAACACAACACAACACAAAAGACCCGAAACTTAACCACTCCACGATGAGGGACAATATTCTTGGCATGCACGAGAACTGGTCAATTTACATCGATCGGGACAGACAAACGGTCGCGCATTGCCAATGCTCGCAGTCTAGCTCTTTTAGCTCTCTTAGTGCTCCGAATGTTTTAATGGAGCTTGAACTGTATCGCACCGCGGGGCAACGACCACAGAGAGCGACCGCAAACGTCGCGTCGACGACATTCGCTTTCATTTCGAGCTGCAGCCGCGGCTGCTGGTCAGTCGCACTTGCGACTAGCCGTATCGTGCAGTGCAGTGCAGTGCCATGGCGTGCCATTGCCTTGCCACTTCGTGGCGCACCCCTCCTCTCTTTGGCGCTGCCTATCTGTTGACGTTTCCATCTGGCATGCACTTGGCGCGTTCAGTGCTCATCGGTTTATTCGTTTGTTGCACTTGATGTTCGGCCACCGCGTTCGGTTTGCATTCGCAATCGCAATCGCATTCCCATTCGCTTTCGATTTCGATTTCTTTGCTTTCGATTTTTGTACCCTTGAAGCTTTAGAAGGTATATTGCTATATTGCTTATAATGATTAGCAATAAATATAAACTACTACACCTTTTACTAAGACAAACACTACAACCATTCGAAACCGAATCCTTATTATTCAGTTGCCTAAATATTACTTGAAATATTCACGAATCATCATACTTTAATATGTGATTCATAAATTAAAGCCACTTATATATTTAGTAAAAATATGCTTTTCTTTATTTATTTCGTATATGTATTTATGTGTATTCAATTTTTTATTATTATAGGATGAACCTCGAAATTAAAGTCGATCAACCTGTCGGGTTTTTTGTGTGGCCCGTTTGTTTTTTTTTATTATTAAGATTACCAGATACTTTCAACCTACCTCAGAAGGGAGCTTAATAAATAAGCGTGCGAAAATTATTAATCATATCTCATCATAGCCGCGAATGTAGATATTTCCAGTTACATGTGTGGTATTTATGAATATGCCAAGATTAGCCTCCATTGGTTAAATCGCGGCTAATAACCAACAGTGGCCCTTGATCAACAACTGTCGGGCGACCACTTTCATTTTTATTTCGAGTCATGGTCAGCTTCAAACCGGAGATGACGATGGTAGTCACAACGGTTGCGTCGTCATTGATCGTTGGAAAGTTGTTCTCGCACATTAATTATAAGGCTGTTTTTTCATGCCATTTAAACGTTGGATGCGAGACCTGACGACCACACGTGCAGCCGAACAGTAATAATCGATTCCGAAATCAAAAAATTTCATTCATGCTGCAAACTGTTCACATGATGAACTATCAGCGTACTTATTTTCACTTTTAAGTTGCCCCCTCCGTCGCACTTAAAGGCAAAATTAATGCATGTAATCTCCTTTCGGGTATGACAATAGTTAACATTTTCGTATCTTCAGACAACAGGTAATCGATTACAATTTGATTGTTTAATAAAAAAAATTGATGGGTATAATTAACATAAATGCAGTTAATTTATATTTAGTTTGGTAGAGATTGTTAGAAGTATTTTAATGTATGTATGTAAAGTGTTTATTTTTTGGCATTTATTAAACTTCCAGATTAAAAATATCACATCCAGTTGTGTGTAAAATAAACAGAGCATAAGACTATATCGCTTTAAGCGCGTTTTTGTTTTTTGTATTTTGATGGAAACAGTGTTACTTGATCTAAATGTAGGTGAGATAAAATACCAAACTATCGGTTTGTAGATCCAGTTGAATTAGTAACTGGATCAACAAACCAATAGATTTTAGAAAAAAGAGGACGGGGTTTCGACAATTAAACTAAACTTTAGGTATTGCCTTTGAAATCGACGCTTTAATATTAGTGAAAAATTTACGCCTGTGTTGACAGCTAAGATTCATTAGTTTGAGATATCTTTTTCTATTATATGATCTTTACATATTGCAAGCAGCGTATATACAGACATACATATGTAAGAGTATGATCAAGCTTATTGCTTCTGCGGTATTTGCGGGCAGTAATGATTAAGTCTTTGCTGTTGGTTTGTGTTTTCCTGTTGATGTTGTTGTTATTGGATCGCTTTGGCCACTGCCTTGGTTGCTTGAAACTTAACAACATTAAAAATATACACGTATAAATAAACAAGCAAGCAAACACACAACAAAGCCAGTCTCAAATTGAGTTAAAAGCCCAAGAGATACCACAACACAACAGCAACCACAAAGTAAACAACTTTCCACCAGTAGTGGCGAGTTTGGACATGGATTTGATTTGGACTTAGACACGTTCACGTGTGCGTGAGTCTCTCTCATAACCTAGGCATACTAGCATATATGTATGTACTCGTTTGTATTGGTATATATCTAAATGTGTGTGCCACAAATTGTTTATTTGTCAATCGGTATTAGCCGCTACGATTGCCACAGCAGAAAAGTGAAATTTTTCAGCAACAGCTCGATTTATGAGCAAAGCCTCAGCTGCAGCTGAAACTGAAGCTGCATCTAAGAGCTGGTGCTCTCTGTTAATGGCCAAACTGTGCTCAGCTGAAAACGTGACTTTTGATTTGACATTTTGCAGTCATAAGACAACGATGGCTCGTTATCAAATTAAATCGAAAACAAGTTGGCGGCAATTTAAATTTATTTGGTTGCGCACTTTAAGGCTAGCTTCTTGAATGTCATCTCTTAGTTGGCTAAATGTCATGCATCACCCGTTTTAGCGGCTAATCGCCGTGCTACACCACTACTACTACTATGATGTACATATAAATACATATTCTAATACTAATCAATTTCTATATCTGAATCTGCACGCTTGCGCAACAGTCAGTTACTTTGGCAGAAACAGTAAGTATCCGTGTTTAATAAATAATATTACTCATAGCTCATTGATTTTCATACATCAAATTACGAAATGTTTTATAATCTTAATTGAATTATCTATAAAGTTTCTATAAAGAAACGAATATCTTTTTGGTATTGACTTGAATGGATTACATATTCTTAGATAACTTGCGATTGGAAGGATTTTAATTTAAGTGCATGTTTATTTTATCAATTTTAGATCAAATTTTTAAAAGAGTGATAGGTCGGATTAACACTGATTCGCAATCCCGTAAAGAAAACAAATAATTGCACACTGGCAAATGCATATTTGCATATGCGTGCTAGTACTTTGCTAGACCTTTCAGCGTTCTTTGCCGATAGCTCTTTCATATATTATATATTTTATATATATATATATATATATATATATATATATATATTTTATTTATTTTTTATATTTTATATATATATATATTATAATTATTGTTATTATTATTAATATTGTCATTATTACTTAAAGTATAGGACATTGTAATAACTATTAGTCTAACTAGTTTTAATTAGAACTGGTGTGGCTAAATCGACTCGAGTGATGCTGACCAAAATATATATATATATATATTATGCCCCCTTCTGTCATTTACATACATTTGCATAAAACCATTTTACCCTTGTTACCCATTTTCAATAGGTTCAGGGTATAAAAATAAATGACCTACTTGCTCTACTTGTCAATAAATGATAAGTTACGCTTCATGTTTTTCAACTAGAATAAAAACAATAAATTTTGTTTCGACAATACATCGTTTATAAAGTCACTTTTATAGACTGCTTTATTTTATGCTATTTATATTTTGTTATGGAAATATATTCTTTAGCTTACGAATCGAACTTTTTATTTGTTTAAATTTATTTCTTTTGTTTTCACTTCTAGAGCAATTCTTTTATAAGAACTAAGTGTTTTAAAAACTTCACAACGATCGCTCATTATTCACGGTTGTTGTTTAAGACTGAATTTTATAAAGTTTGGGGGTGAGTTCGCAAATTGGGACGCGTACTTATGTATGTGTTTTATAAATGGGGTATATGGTATTTTCCAGTCGGGTATTTCCAACATAAGTTCCTCGTGAAATTTGTAGTTTTAAAATTGTGTTAGGCTTGGCTACATTTTTTGAATCGATATTTAGAGGATGTCATCAGTAGCCTACTTACTCCAGAATTGAGGAATATATTTCGAATTGCCACGTTCCCAGTGCTAAATAAAAACATATTTATCATATGTTTGATTTTTTCTGCACACGCTAAATAAGAAAAAAAAAGAAAATGCTGTTATCTGAGCCATAACATGTTCTCTAATTAAACTTAGAAATAATATTATAATTCGCATGTGATCATTTATTGTTTATATCATACATTTCGTGAAACAACTTTTGTGTCTTTAGAATCTGTTTTCGTAAACACTACAAGTATTCGCATCAATTATTTTTTTCATCATAGTGACATTTTTATGAAATTATTTAATACTTAACAAAATATTTATCAAATATATTAACATGTCATTTATTGATAATAATTATATTTTTCTTTTTCCTTTTTAAACACATTATTAGGCATCTCGTAAAGTCTCAAAATGTGGATATTTATTTGTGGCGCCGGATTGGGACTTTTCTAATCCATTGTACAGGACAAAGGTGAGTTTTCGACTGATTAATAACTAAATATATACTGTAATACTTGCAAAATACAAGTGATTATTTTGAATTCTTTGCTAAAACTAAGAATATAATGTGAAAGTTTGACTTTAGAGCTGTCCGTATTGGAAAAATTCAGCTAAAATTAAAGCAATTAAATTATGTGATATAAGAACTTGAAGTTTTGTTGTTTGTGTGTTTTGTTGAATTAATAAATGATTTATCGATCAAGCAAAAGCACAGCTTAGCTTGCATAGAAACTGGCAGACCGATGAATATATAATCTTAAAATTGATGAATGGATGAAAATACCCTATTTCCATGCAAGTTGACCAGTGACTGGAAATTCACAGCTCAAATGGATTCACATTCGAAAATTCCGATTGTCTATCGTACAAATAAATCCCATAAAGCAAATTGCCTACCTTGTCTGGACAGCAGCATTTTGGGCAAAAAATTGTTTGGTTAAAGAAAGTGCTTGTGCCTATAGTGACAACGATATGGTCCTGACATTGGCATCCTGATACAGCTGCTGTTGCTGGTCTGGACCTGGCAACGCCCATTCCTCTCCGCGTCACTCTCGCGTACCGATTTGTATCTCGACCAATTAGCGAATGACGTAGCGACGTGCCGACAGGCTTCGCATCGTTAAAACCACCAGCATCCGCGAAATACTCGTATGCAAATGCTTTCAGAGAGTTTCTACTAGTTGGAGGCCATTTGAGGGGAGCATCGAATGAGGCTTTCTAGAAATGGCCAAGTGCCCATTGGTGTTTAAGCAACATCAACATCAATGCTGACGTCGACCGCGACGGCGATGATAATAATAAAAGTGTGTTCATGCGCATTGCGCATTTCCTTGTTAACAACATAAATTTACCTATGTTTTTAATGGCTGGACAGGTATTTAATTAACATTTGCTGCATATATCCACAGCTAGAGTATAAACCGGATGTGTCTCTTTCGCTCTACCTCTCTCTTTCTAGTACTCACTCTATCTGAATATGTACTTTGAGTCACACTGTGAAATTAGTTAGAAGTTGAACGGCCACATCAGAGTTGGTTACAAGACCATTCTTAGGAATGCAATAAAAAGGGAATCTGTTCCTTTTCTATTCTAACATATATTAATGCAACTTCGAGCTCTAGATCTGTTCTCCAAGCCGTTTAACACTTGAGTAATTAATTTTGTAATCCGTAAATTGAATGTAAATTCTTGTATTCGAAGTGTCTAAGACTCGAATATATTTTTCTGGGGCTTCCTCTTAAGTGGTAAAACTAATTAGACTATCAAATCCGATTAGCTGGTGAGCAATTATTAAACTAAATACAATACAATATTTTTTGTTATTTTATAGAAACCCAAATACATTTTTATGAATGAGTCAAAGCATTAAATCAAAATTGATCTGTAAACAAGTCCCATAATAAAATATATTAAGATCTATATGCGCTGTAGTAAAAAATTTCGCCTGCATAATTTCTTATAATTTCCTTTGACAAGATAAACGGAGTAATTTGGTGCAGATAATTTATCATTAAATTGATATTGATTACAATTATGAATGCATTGGAACCTGTAGGCACGGCCCTTTATAATTCTTATTGCGGCCTCTAGCAGCAACAGGTTACAGTTACTACGTTCTTCTTCTGTCCCCCCTCGGATCTGCATTTTTTAACGCGCTAGGAAACGGCTATAAAACGTACAGCTCAAAATTATGTAGATTTTTATCGGCGCGCCAAGTTTTCTGCATACAAAGTGCACAATTTTCATTTGAGGCGGCAAGCAAAGAAAACCTGCCGAGCAACCCAGGACGGAAAGACGGCCGGCCGGACGGTCGACCAGAGAAACAACACGTGGGCAACGTAAACGCTGACTGAGCAGCAGCCGATAAGCGAATATGCAAATGGGTTCGGGCGAGGCTCCAACCGGGGTGGGGCAATGGGCCCGCTGCAAAGGATAAGCAACGCAGTGTTTGTCGCTGAATAAGTTCAACGCACTTGGCCGGCAAAACGGAAGTGTTTGCTAAGCAACTGGCAAGTGTCAAGTGGCAGGAGGCCGAGCCCAGTCCCAGATCCGACTAATGCAGTTGCTGATAATCACAATCATCTCGGCCACTGTCCAGAAACGTTGTTGATGGACAAGCTGCGAGTCCCGAGGCCTGTGCCGGTCATCGATCCGCATCTGTCCTATTAATTAAACCAGGAAGCGTTTGCGCAGCCAACTCATGGGCTGTCGTCTACGCGAACAGGCCTAGTCTCCAGCTTGGCCTGCAGCCATTTCAAGATCTTAAAATATTTATTAAAAATTATGCACGCATTAGTGAAACGTCTTTCTAGCCCCTGTCTCTGTCTGTCTCTGGTGCGGAATGTCTTACCTTTATTAAGGAAATGGTTTGCGTTACGAGAATTACACAAAATGTTGCGTATTATATTGTTGCTGTTGCTGTTACTGTTGCTGTTGCTGTTTCTGTTGTCGTCGCCGCGATTGCGGTCTTCTCTTTGGCAATTTAAGGCGTTTCAGTTTATAGTCTTCTGGATAGGAGATGTTGCTATTAAGAGCCTAACGATTGTGCGGTGGGGGCCATTTCGACTATTTTAGTATACGCCCACAGTGAGTTGTCTTAATTTCCTGTTAAGTGATTGGAAAAACTAATTTCAGGGGAGAGATGCGCAAGCCAAAGTCAAGAAAAAACAAGTAAGAACGCTGAAGTCGGGCGTTACCGACTGCGTTATACTCGTTCACGTTCTTAATTATTATTGTTTTAAAAATATTCGGTATTTTGCATCGAGCTTAAATGTAGAAAAAATATCGGGACCAGAATGTCATTAAACATGAATATTGGTTCAGTTTTGACAAGTTTATGGGTGTTTCCAATATGATACCTATGGGTCCGAGAGCTTTACATGTTCAAAATTTTCTCAATTTTGTCATGATTTTTGACAAAAAATTTGACCTCCTCAGAATCAGGTAAAATGTTGTTTTTTGTGGCCAGCAAAATCGATAAAAAACGTTAACTCGCAATTTTAAAATTTTTTTAAAAGGAGTAAGGAGGGGTGCTTGGTCTTAACACTTTGTCTGAAGACGATAACTACAAGTGTATATCACTAGATTTAAGTTTCTATCTTCAATAGCGCCGAAAAAAATTGCGTTCATTCGACGGACAAACGGGGCGCACCCCAAAAATCCTTAGCAATTTATTCGACGCTGGTTCAAACGAGTATATATTCAATTTCTATTCTCTAGTTTCAATAATGGAGGCAAGTATTGCGTTCATACGGACAAACATACAGCAAATTGCAACTTGCACAAACCCAATATACTCTTTTCACATCTGGAACGAGTATAAAAATGAAGAAGAGAGTAAGACAGAAATACATAAATAATTCTTAAATGAATTTTACATCTGAAACACGTTTTGGATATCTAAATAATGTAAACAAATTCATTAAACGCAAATAACAGTTGCACCATGACGTCAACGACAACGGCAACGGTGAGAGGAACAATGGAATTTTTCGTTTCGCCAGAGTTCAGACAGCGGACGAAGTGGCGAGTGTATAGGAAATTCAATTAATGCATCTATAATGAGCATTAGACATTTCTTAGTTTGGTTTGTCTATTTACATTTTATTATTCATAAAATTTCAGAAATTGTATACCTACCCCAAATTGCCCCAAATATAAACAAAACGCAATATTAGTAGTAATTGGAAGGGGTTGAATTGTTCGTAGCGATAAATCGCAGGGTTCAGGTTATCTTTTGGTCGACCACTTCCGACTAGGGCCATTTGTTATTTTTAATGTAATGTATATTCTCTTATCTCATGGTACTGTGATAGTAATATGGTTCATTCTTTTCGTATGTTTTTAAACACCATTTGTATTTGTCGACATTCAACTGGCCGCAAGTGGGTTAAGCACATACAACTAATTTGCATATAGACGCTTTGGCAGCATGACGCAGAGTGCTTGACTGATTGACTGTATGTCTATCTGCCCGAGTGTCTAACTGACTTTGTACAGAGGCTGCTGTGCTAATAAATTGCAATTAGAAAAACATGCTAATACATGGCGTGCTAAACTCCTAAAATGCATTGGTGGCTGCTGGAATACTAGAACGTTGCGAAGTGCAGCACTAACCCAAGCCAGGCCCAGGCCCAGTTCCGTACCCGAACTGACCTTGGTTTGGAAACGAGATTCATTAAGTTATGTAAATTTAAATACTTATGTGCAGTATATATGTATGAATGTGTTTAGATGTTGTATGCAGCTATTCACACTCCTCCGCAGCTTTTTCAGGTTTCATTCATAAATAAAAAGCGAAATGCCATGTAAATTTATATGCTAATTCTTAACACGGGCGCAACTGCGATTTAGCCCACAGTGCATTCATTTCAGACAATTACCCTAATGTGAGCCAAATATATTCGTGAGTGTCAACAAGTGAACGAGCGTAAAAATGGGTGCAACTCGTGGGCGGCACTTGGATGTGTGTTAATTAATTGCGTTCAGGTACCTAACGGTAATCAGTGGACCGCCAACGCTTGCCTCAGCATGGGATGTTGCATCAGCATGCAGAAGCAACAACAAAAACAACAACATCAAGAGCCATTCCGTTAGTATTCTCTTTCAGTCGAGTCCAGGCTGTCAGTCACAGAAAACACAACTCTATCCAAAGTCTGACGCAAAAATCCACCTTCATATGGTTTATAGTCATAGTTCAAGATGACAACAACGCGTCCAGCTCGCTGCAACCTTCCAGCGCCTTCGAGCATGCCAGTCGCATCTGCGTTTTTCCTCTCATTTTCCATTACATAAACGGAAAACAGACGTAGATTTCACGTCTAACAGAGATGATGCTGATGCTTGAAGTCACATATTCGGTTTCCACGCCGTCATTGTCGTTGGGCAACGGGGCAAAGCGGCTCAACCAACTGCGTGGGAAGCGGGGAAACTAGCTTGGAAAGTAACTGGGCACATGTTGCCACATTGACGAACTGTCAAACTGAGAGAGAATGAAACAAAAGGGAGCTTGCACGAGAACGAAGATTGACAGACGTGAATAACTGCACTGTGCGCATTGAAGAAAACTGCACGGAAATATGTTTATGAATAAGTTTGGAATACAAAGCATCTGCCGGCTTGACTTGCTACTAACTGTGATTATATAAAGCACATTTGAATACACAATTTTGTATCCATATTTTTTTCATGAAATAATTGAAAATATATGAAACAAGTAAGAGTTATACCAGACTACTATCCATGTCCATTCGCCACACTCGCATTAGTACACACATTACACACATTGGGAAACTGTTGCGCTTTTTCATTCAATTATCAATTAGTAAAAAAAACTTTTGCATTTATTGTGCTGTCGCTTTTAATGTTCTCGATATCTTACATCTGGTTTGTACATCATTATACTCGCAACCCGTTCAGGATCGGCATGGACGCAGCAATCTCGGAAAGTAAAAGAGCTGCTAAATATTCAATAACTTGGTTTTATTTCTTTAATATCAATCAAAATATCGATATTAATATGTAGTCTTTTTAAGCATATATCAGTTTATGATTTTTGATGTATGTATGATTTCTTAAGTCATGCTCAAGTCAATGATAATTTAAATTGTTCAGTTCAGTTCATTGGTTCAGGTTAAGAAAAATCAAAACATTAATGTATCATAACAATGTAACATAAATGGAAAATAAGCGCGATGATGGCGTAATGTAGTGAAACCTACCTAATTCTCTGCTCGATTGTTGCAATATTTCTGTGTGTGAGTTGTAACGAGATGAAAATAACAGTCGCCTTCGTTATACACTCAGCCATTACGCCATTTGGACGTGGCACCTAATTTCAGTTACCCCATGTTGCAACCACATTTAGCAGGTATGATATAAGCGTACTTAATAATCTCGTTTTCATAGCCATATCAAGTTGCCAATTTCCGCTCTTGGCCATTTGACACGTTTAGCAAAATGAAAATGATTGACGATTGGACGACTCGTCAGGCTTCAAGCTCCGACTGAGGTTGGGCAATAGGCGTACAAATAGCCAAAAAGCCCACTGACAAGTTTATAATCGAGTGGAAGCTGTTTTGACAGCTGCAATCCAACTGCCAACAAGGGAAATATTAATATGCGAAATAGCTTTTTGAATCTAGAGCATTGTGCTAATGACATAATCAATAATCGGTTTTTTGCGACTTGGTTTTTTTGTTATAAAATATGGTGAACAAATAATTTATACGAAACACTTGTCAGAAAACATTTATCTGTATTATTTGGAAATGTGCTTTTTTTTATCACCTCAGACATAAAAACGAAATGACGAAAAGAAATCGACATGATCCGAATCAAAGGAATCTTATAAATATGAAAATCATTAAAAACATCGCTGCTGATTACTTTTCTCCATTATATTAATCATCCAATAATTTTAGAATTTTAGAAATTCATTAATTGAGAATATCTATGTATATTATATCATACAATTACATAGGCTCATTTCTATTATAGTATACGAGCAAATGGGCGTTGCCAAAAAAGGAGTTATAAATGTTTACCCCAGTGGGCGTAGTCATATACTCTAGCATATATCCGAAGTTTCTACTTCAAACACTAATAACGACAAAATAAATAACTTTAATATGGACAATCATACAAACAGACGGACGTAGACCAATCCAATGTATTCTTTTCACTTCTAGACGAATATACGAATATATATATATATATACATAAAGTTGCCTCAACTAATCTTATTCGTCCCTTCGCATCGGCAGCTCCCAATGAAATTCGATTATAAAGCCAAAATGTTGCATTCATTATTGTGCATTTCGTCCGATGTGTTCAAAGGGCTAAATCCACGAGCGGCCAAAATAAACCCTTTCTAAATTACCAAATAGACAAAGACGCTGAAGCTGATTCTGTCGTTATCAGTATTATAAATGATAGTCTGACTCTTCTTCGAGAGTTAACTTAGCGCCACATGCCACGGCAAAAGATTTAAGACGTATGATCCACGGCTCAGACGTATCTCAGTATTTCTGTCTAAATATTGTGCAGCCCACGCATTTTCCAGACATTTATTCCAACAAGAGAGGAGAACAGGCGCCAAGCAAACAGAATCAGAGTCAGAAACCGAAACCGAAACAAAATCTAAAATCTGCCGCATCATTTTTTTCTCGAAGATTACATAATGATTGACAATTCATTATGCCAGCGAACAGTACTATGCTCTGGCACTTGAAAGGCGTTCCACAGTCCAATCGCATGCTTGAAGTCTGGGACCAGGCACTGTGCTTGTTTTTAATGGCTTGTAAGATTAGGCGGCTCTCGGCAATGAGGAAGTGTTCTGCTAGGCTTTTGGGCCCACATCTTACAGCATTGTAATTTATTAATGGCTGTTTTCATTTTACCTTTTGACGTGAGCAACTGAAAGCCCCGCGCGATGCAAGCTGACTCGCATGTGCACAACTATTCGGTAAGTGGATACTCTATAAAGATCCAAGGTCGGGCCATAGTCTAATTGGCATCCCAGAGGTGTGACCGCATTAATTGTGAACTTTCAGAACAATTGTGATCCGATTCAACACGTTTGACTTCTCTTGGCTGTCACATTGTGCAACTTGTTTGAGGTTTCGCACACCTGTTTCTATGGCCTGCTAATAATTGAGGCAATTAGTGTGATCTCAAATGCTATTTTTTTTTTGTGTTTTTCATTATTGTTTACTGACTCGATCGGTTTGTTTTGAAGCAGACAAGTGGCGACGAGCGGGAGCTTATAATTACCCCATACATCGGTATCTGCGCCCAGCTGTCTGCTAATATTGCTCTAAGACAATACTCTAATACTCACCATTGACCTTCGTCATCGAAAAGTTCATTTACGTTTCTTTTTGGCATGAGAACAATTATTTCTGCAATTAAGAATGCTCGACTAAGAGCTACCCCGGAACTTATACACAAACACAGGCCGCAAGCTGCGCACATTACTGAGCGGCTGTACTTGGCCGCCACTATGGAAACTAAATTTGTGAATAAATTTTAAACTAAGCGTATGGTTGTTAGAGGACTTAAAAGGAACATTCAAATCTATCTACAAACCAAAGCGTAAGGCTGTAGTGCTTAAATGGCGAATCCTTCATATTTAAATATTTCTGATGTGCCTATGCGCTATGAGAATATAATAATTTGAATAGTGCCCGGGATATGATATCGAGTTTTATTGTGGCAAGGTATCGTTAAAAACAATGATAGACTTATTTTGCTTATAGTATACGAATATATCTATAGTTAAAAGTCTCCGCGTCTTTTTTAGTTTCCGAGATCGCTGTGCTTATTCAGATGGACAGACGGACATGGCTAAATCGACTAGGCCAACGAATAACAAAGCTTGTTTTGCGGATATATCTATAATATGTGTAACATGTATGCACAAATTCGCATCTCGGACCCCATTTTTGTGCAGCGCGACTTTATTTGTAAATGTATCTGGAGGCAGTTGTATCAATCCGAAATAAATATCGATTTTATATATCGAAATTTAAAATCGTGTTTCGTCGATGTATCGACAAATAAATTATAAACGCTAAATCGATATTTCCATTTGTATACCCTGAAAAATGAAAAATGGCTACAAAATATATATATATATAAAGTTTTGATGATAAAGTATATAATACGCAGAAGGAGGTATCTCCGACCCCATAGAGTATGTATTCTTCGTCAGCATCACCAGCCGAGCCTATTTAGCCATTTCCATCTGTCTATACGCACCGATCTCGAGAACTACAAGGCTAGAGCGTTTAACCCGTACATGGCACGTGCAAATCAAGTTTATTTCAATTCGATAACCAACATCATTTTCCTAAAATCGACAAAAATACTATAAGACTCAACAAATCGATTGCAAAAAGTTTCATCAATATCGGTGAGGAAACACAAATTTTACGGATTTGAGCTGCTGAAGAGCCAAGCAATTTATTCAACTATCGAGTGCAGCGCCATTTAGTAATTGATATTTTCGGCTGCTAGCGAAGACAACCTGCTTGGGCAAAATAATTTTTCAACACTTTACGCTGCACAAAACTTGTTGAAATTCCACAGGGGCACTCACAAATACACACACACACACACACATTGGCAGTCGCATGCACTGGACAGGTCTAATAACAAGTGGCTTACAACAAAGCAACGAGATCCGCGGCTTGTTGGCTTGGTGGCGCAATATTCGAAGTCGCGAACAGCCGAGCAGCATTTTTGTGCCAGCCCTCAGCAAGATCCAAAAATCCGAACGACCTTAAAGCCTCTTGTGTTGCCTAAAATCATGGCGACTTTTGCTAATCATCAGCTCAAGACGACAAATATTCTGGCCTGGTCTAAATCGTATTGAGGTCGTTAAAAATTACAAAAAAAAAATGTAATTGGCAATAACCAATGAAAAATAAAATATACCACTCCGGGAATCGAACCTACGACTCACAGCTTCAGTTGCAGGACTCTTATCGACTGCACCACGCTCCCATTTAAAATTTGCCTATGATATAAAATAACTTAACCATCTTTAAAAACAAATTTTAAGGAAACGCTAACCAAATTCTGCTTTTGTTATAAAAATGATAAATATTAATAATAATTGTTGATAATTAAAAAAAGAATATATAAATTCCACACTTTCCCGCGCGGGATTCGAACCCGCACACCCTCATACTTCAGTTGGACAACTCCTAACTGCTACACCACACCTTCGACTGGTGTTGTTGTGATAAAATTCAGTTTTACTATGCAGAATAAAATTCCAAGAAAAACGCAATTCAAAATTTTGCATTTGTATGTATGCGTGCACATGAACACAGAAGTTGCTTGTGCTTCAATTTGGCCCCCATTACGAAAAAGAGATTCTTAATTTTGGTGTCTCTAGCGTTTATAGTTTAGGAGCTATACCTCAAAAACTGGGTCAAAAAAGCGATAAGTATCGATAATAAGAATACGGAAAGATTTATCGATCTTTTGAAATAAACTTGATCTGCGTATGGTATATACGAACCGAATGAGTCCAAGATCAGCTTTCTAGCTTTTTTAGTCTCTGAAATCGACGCGTTCATACAGACAGACAGACAGAATTTGGAAATGGACAGATTTGGAAATGCCTATATCTCCCACAGTTTTTGAGCTAGAGTCACCAAACTTGGGATATATATTACTGGAAAGCTCCCGCAGATGTTACAGACAAAATTTTACGAACCGCGAAAATGTATATCTCGCACAGCTTTAAAGCTAGGGTCACCAAATTTGGAAGGTAAATAACAAGTCACCTTCCTTAAAGATCGGTAAAAAAAAATTTTACGGCCACGCCCACTTCCGCCCCCGCAAATCGAAAAACCTATATCTCGTACAGTTTTAAACCCAGGGTCACCAAATTTGGGATGTAGATAGCTGGAGACCTCCCCCAAAAATTGCGACCTAAACATTCTGGCCACGCCCACTAGAATGTCCCCATATCGTCCTCGCCCTTTAAAATCGAATATGCATATATCTCTAATAGGTTTTAAGCTAGAGTTACCAAATTTGGAAGGTAGATACCTGGTCACCTCCTTTAAAGATCGGCCATTTTTTACATTTGGTTTTAAGCTAAACGGTAAACGTATTAGAAATACATTTAAAATGGAAAAACCGCCAAAAAGCAGTTTTAAATTGCCAAAAAGCAGGCAATATAAACGAAAAACCAATCTCAATGCCCACATCATCCATCAACTTGAAGCTTTCGAAAGCCCAAGCAAAAATGATGGTCAATGCAGAAAGGACGCTTCGAAGTCTTATCTAAAACGTGGCGTTGTGGAAAAGTGCAGTAGCAAAGTAGGCAGCGCTCAAAGTGAAATCAGCTTAACGAGATTGCACACACACACACTGACAGACTTAAGCCTATCAATCAAAATGAGCATATAACCAACCAAAACGCTGACCAAAAGCTTAAAATATTCAACTTGTGCGCATTTAAGCTCATTTTGTGCGAGCTACTGCAACCAAATTGAATCATCATTGAACATGTGTAAGGATATTTTTGGGAGTGGTGGCGCTTTGCAAATGGTCCCGGCTAGAAATTGTGGCTGCTGAGCATATATGACACCATCCAGTTAAAAACGAATAAACGCGGTCAGCGTACAACATTTCCGCTTTCGATGCGGTCGCATTAAACGCTCGTTTTGCCTGACGCATAACCGACGTGGATCGATTGGCCACCAAAGACACATCAACCATTTTGGGTTAATGGAATTTAAGTGAGAACTGGAAAGAATGAAAAACACAAAAAAAAAAATGACACAGAAGAGGTTACTTTTGGGTTGCCAAACTTTAAACACGGTTGCAGAAAAAAAACATTAAGTTTATATATTGATAAAATGTGTAAATTAATATCTTGAAAATTTAAAAAATCAAAATCACTAAAATTGCAAGTCAAAGTAAAATAAACAAATAATAATATTGCCAAGATTTTGTTAAAATGAAGAAAACAACAAAAATTCTGTTTTTTGTATTAAAATATAATATTTAACCGATGTTTCAACCATATAATATAGTAATCTAAGCCCCGTTATTTTTTTTCATGTACGTATCAAAAATATATCTGTGAAGCTTAATGGGTTTTTTTCTGCCCCGCAGGGATATTCAAACGCACAGTGAACACTTTTTGTGGGCGTGGGCGGCAGCTGATTGAACATTTTTCAATCAACTGTACAGCAGCCGGCGCCCAAAGCAACTAATTTGAGTTCAGAAAGAGCTTGAGAAAGAAGCAGAGACAAGTTTTGCCAATTTGGCGAGTGCTTCCAGAGATCTAAGCCAAACTGGTTCCTACATAGTTTTTCACTGTTATCGATGAGTAAAAACGACAAACTAAATGATACCGAGAGAGAAAGAGAAAGAGAGGGAGAAAGGGAATGAAAAAAAATGAGATGTAAAGAAAATGAAAAGTTGTTTGCCGTAAAAGTCGGTCTATTGTCGGGCCATGGCTATTTGCAGTTGTTTTTCATTTGCTTGGCTTTGGATGTTGGTCAAACGTTTTGCCATATTCAATTTTTTTATTTTATTTTCTTTTTTACAATTTTCTTCGCAGCCGTAAATAGCGAAAGTCGTTTTCAGCCCGTTTCTTATGTGGGCCAAATGTGCAGCTGCTTGCCACAAGCTGACCAAAAACAAAATACATAATAATACTAAGAATAAAGAAATGAAAACAAAAAACAAAATCCAAAAGATGATCAACTCGCTAGGGAAGTAGGCAACAGGCTGTAACAGCTCCCAACTGTGATAAGAAATACATCATATTTTTTTGGGCATGCTCCAAAGTTCTTTTGACAAATGGTTTCACTTGTGGCTTACTTCAAGAATCATTATTTAACTGAATATGTTGAATTCGTGATTGACCTACTTTTAAAAATTACTACAAAATAAAATTAATGAAGAAAAAAAATTAAATTTAATCTGGCTGAACTGAGTCTCTGATTACCTATTGCCCTTGACTTTGAATACATATTGTATATAGTTTGCCGGAACTGAAACCGAGGCTTATCATTGTGGGACAGTCATCATATATTATATATATTTATATATTTAAAACTTTCGCAATGTGTTATAATATAATTTATAAATCTATTCAGTTCCAGATTTAAGTATAAAGATTTTTTTAACGCTATATTAAATTGATTGAACATTAATAATATAATAAAATATAATATAATATAATCACAAAATTAATAAAGAAATAAAACATAATATTAAAATAAGAAAATGTGTGCTAAAGCCTTTTGTTTAATTACCTCTTTTAAAATTATTTGCTTTAACATTTTTCAGTCAGGAAATTACACTCATTTTCTCTGGCATTCGTTTTGAGCGGGGTCCGCATTTCACATGCCCTGCCCCACATCAGCAGTCACTTTGGCACGCTTCTTGTGTATTTTTCATTATTTTGGCGCACTTTAAGTAATTAGGATTTCTCACTCATGGCAAATACATATATATATATATATATGTATATATATATATATATATATACATTGTGTATCTGTGCTTGTATCTATGTCTGTGTCTGTGTCTGTATCTAAAGTTCCATTTTGTATCTGTGTTGACCGCAGTTATTCCGACTTTATTTTCATTTTACTATCGATTTTTGTGGTTTTTTGAATGCAATTAACCTTCTGCTGTGGCTTTTTTTTCTGCTTTGGTTTGAATATTTCGAAACTTTTTGGCTTGATGAGCAAATTGTTGTAGTTGTTGTTGCTGTGAATTTTGTTACCCTTCGTTGACTCTTCCTATTGAATTCTATCTGCTTTTCTGCTATTCCACTTTGTTTCACCAGCTGTCGGTTTGTCTCAATCTTTCGTTTGTATTTACTTTGCTAATCCTTGCCGATAATTTGATGTGGTTCTTGAATATCTGTGGTATAGTCTAGGCTCTGTTAGATTGCCTGCAAATATTTGCGGCATTTGGATTAGTTTTGTACTCAGTTCATTTCGGCTGCTATTTTTAGTGAATTTGCGGCTTTCATGGCAAATCCAAAATAAATAGGAATGTATACATTAATAGAATTCGTTTTAATAACATTTGTTGGCAATTCATTTCATTTTGGGCAATGGTTAAAGGTTATAATTGAATCAATAAACATTAAATTACTATTATATTCATATTTATCAATATTTCTTTAAATTTTAATATTTAAACTATTAATGTATACCACGTGGATTTTGATTACAACTGAAAGAAACAAATTCTAAATTTATCAGTTGATATTTTTATAAATCGCAAAAATCGATAAACCAAAAAAAGCTATTTGAGTCTGTATATATCGATACCTAAGTTTGCAATCATAAACAGGGGTGAACCGAACTAGGTCACAAATTCGGAATTCAAACTGCGAATCCGCTAACTTATAACTTAAAAAAAAATAATGACAAAGAGATAATCAAAATATTTTGTTAATAATGATAATCAGAATATTTTGTGGCAAACCAAGGTTCAAACCACAATCGAAACTGTTTGGCTGCAAATATAGAACTTCCAATATACAAATTTATAATGAATTACAAATTGAGTTTTCAGGCCTCTTCAATTAAATGAGTGGCCAATTGTGCGCATCTGTTCTATTTTAATCCGCTTCACTGTGTGTACATCAATATATTCGACAATCTCATGACAGTCATCAGTATCAGTAACGATAAATCTTGGCGCAAATCCCAAATCCAATTGCAGAAATCCAGCTCGGATCGGCTAGCCGCAATTTCAAATTAATTGTAGGCCGGAAATTGAAACGCAACGTCAACGTTGCCTGCCACTATACCCCTTAATTTCCTACACACCCCCAGGTTTTAAAAACTACAACAACAACAAAACTACCATGGCTGCATTTCATTGGCATTTGAGCTTCGGTTTTATCCGCTTCGCTTAATACTTTTAACGTTTCATAGCATTTAATGGCTGCAAAAGTGGGCCAAAAAAACCACCCGGCCATGGTCCTGGCCGTGGCCCTGATTCCGGCCCTGGCCCGGTCTTCGTCTCGGGCTCTTGTGGCGCCCGTGCGTACGCAATGCATTTTCTTGTAATGCATTTTACTTTTTTCCCTCTCTCTCTCTCTCTCTCTCTCTCTCGCACACTTGTGTCTCGCCTACTTTATACCCATTTGTGGGCGTGGCCTGTCGAACTTGAAGTGCAAGTGTAAAAGTGGCAAAGTGGAACCTTGTGCCTGCCACAAACATATTTATTTTGGCAGATGGACTGGAAACCAAACCAGAAATGGCAGCATCCAAACGACACACACACACACACACACACACAAACACACACTTTCTGGCATACAGAAAGCATACATCTGCTTTGCCAGCAGCTTGTGCAACATTTTTAATGCATTTACAAACACACACACACACAGACACACTCATAAATGCATTACTTGTGTGCATGTTGGTTGTCGCCTGTTCGCTGGCTTAAGTGTGGGCGTGCCCGATTGCCTAATGGAGTGTTCTACTCCAGCTACACATACACATTCACATCTAAATACATATTTATATATGTGTACATATAAGACTGTGGCAACAACCAAGTTAAAAGCATGTAACATGTACTGATTGGTATTCTATAATACATAAAGTAATTCAAGCACTCTCAAGCGAGAATTGTGTATTAAAGTTTTTCAGGTCACAGTACGCACATATACTCCTTGATTATACCCTGAATCCATTGAAAATTAGTAAAAAGGGTATAAGTATAGAAGAAGCAGAAGAAGGCATCTCCCCATAATGTGTATATATTATGTATAAACGCTCTCGATCTCAGAAACTATAAGAGCTAGAGCATTTGGACTCATCAAAATTATCGATAATTTTCACCGTTTTCCTACAATCGACCAAAATCTACAACAGCCTTCATTTTTGTTTACCTCATTGCTTATAATATGCCTGCTATAGACACCAAATTTGATTCAAATGAATATCTTACTACTGTTACTTTCACTAGCTACAATATAATCATATAATTCTACTTACAGTGAACACACATTTAAAATTGTAAATTATACAGCTATATCTGAAAATTGTCTTTAATGTTTTTTTGTTACATTTTATTTGCAGGTCGCGAGCGACTCAACGAATACATATCCCACTATGAAACACTCAACTATGATCAGGAGCACATTCGAGCTAGTCACAATAGAGCGCGACGATCGGTGACCAAAGATCATTTTGTACATTTAAAGTTTGCAGCACATGGAAGGGACTTCCATCTTAGATTAAAACGTGATTTAAATACATTTAGTGATAAGTTAGACGTGAGTATCATGAATCAAATAATCCATATTATTTATATCAAATAATTTCTTTTATTATTTTTAGTTTTATGATAGCAACGGCCCCATTGATGTCTCAACGGATCATATCTATGAGGGCGATGTGATAGGGGATCGTAATAGTTATGTATTTGGTTCCATACACAATGGGATATTCGAGGGTAAAATTATAACGGAACGTGATGCCTATTATGTTGAACATGCCAAACATTATTTTCCCACAAATCGCACGACGACGGCGACAGCAACAACAACACCAACAACAACAATAACAACGACGACGGCCACCGCAACAACATTGTCCTCGTTGACAACGGGGTCCAACAACAAGAACAACATTAACAAAACTGCCATTGATAATAAGACGGACAAGTTAATATATAAAAATGCTGAAAGCACATCCACAACCACATTCCCAATGTATCCACAGAGCAGCTCCGAGCAGGCGGAATCAACGACAGCCACGGCAACAAATGGCTATGTGGGTGAGGATGAGGTGGAGGATGAAAATGCCGCACAGGACGAACTTGCTTTTCACTCCATTATCTATAAGGAGTCACACGTTGAGGATGCCTACGAGAATGTGCGCGAAGGTGAGTCACAAACAACTTTCCCAAAGTGAAAAATTTTGCACGTTTATTATTGACTACAGCAAAAACGCCAAAAGTAAAAAAGAAGCCAGAAAAAACTTTTCTTTTTTTAATATGATTTATATGCCATGCGAAAGTTGAAGAGTCATCCGTTTATTTTTTTCGCACGCGCTAACCTTGAAAATGTTTGATAACATTTACGTTCAGTTTTGGCACTTGAGTTGTGTCCTTTCCCCAAATGCTTGGCTAATAATTGTCGTACCCGAAAGTGGCCGCAACTTGTCATACCTCTGTAATAAAAATAGCATTTGCCTTTAAAAATTGATTTACCAATAAAAGTTGTTAAAAGGTTAGCGGGTCTTGGATTCTAAGTTAAAAAATATTTTAATATATATAATATTAATAATATCGTAATATTTTAAAAAATAAGAATATACTCCAGTTATTTAAAATGTTGCCCTGGGCTACTTCGATGCCGAGTTTGCTGCTAATACGGAATACCTTTATTATTGTTAAAATTACATTAATTAATTAATTAAAAGAAAGTAAAACAAAGTCGTCGCTCTCATATGGAGATATGGAAAGCAAATTTAGAGAATATCAGCTAAGTCTAACCGATCTCAGCTTCAGGTCAATATTAAATACTGGATCAACATCAACAAAGAAGTTTCATGTTTTCAATTTTGTAATTTCTTGTGCAGTTTTTAAAATTATTATTTATTTGGCATAAAATTTGATCATTTGTTAAGCACAACTTGTTTTATCTTTGCTTGTTTTTATATTTATATATTTTTACTTTGTCTGTTGTTTATTATGTGGCTAACAAGAAAGTGTGTTTAAATCTTTTATTAAAAGTTGGCAACGTTGCCATTTACATATTCTGCCACAAAGAAATAGAGAAATGTCAGCTGCAGCAGCATTGCCACCAAACAGTCATGTACAGCAAAATATAAGAGATTCTTTTGCCAGTTGAATGGTCAGTTTTTCTTTTTGTAACTCTGCAACGAACGTAGTCACAGATGACAACATTGCGGCAACAATGACACTGGCAATGAAAATTGTGCAACATGTGCTCATTGTGCATGCAACATGCTCGTTGTTATTGTGCAAGCAACAACAATGACAAAATCAGATTCTTGTTCATAATCAAGGCGTGGCAGGTCCAACAACAACAAAAAAAAATAGTAAAAGAGCTGTCGGCAACAGCAACGAGGCAACTAGCAAAAAATTAAAATAAAACTAAAATAAAAGCAGAAATAAAAAAGCATATTTGACATGACGAAGTGTAAATACCCTAGCTGATCGTAAGAAATTATGCGCTATATTTGATTAACATATCTTAAAAAGTTATTCTGTTTGGGCAGATATCGAGAATATTATGTATTCTTTATAGTGGGACATCTCCTATGCAATACTCATTTCGTAGCATAATTAAAGAACTTTCTGCAAGAGTATCAAAAATTTAATGCATAGCTAAGCAACTGTAACAAGGGGCAGGTGGGGAGGGGATTCGTTAGGATTTGTTGCAAAAATTGTACGCAATTTGACAGACAGCAACAGTGACAACATAACAATACAGCAACCAACAATTGTTGCAAGCGCATTTTGTAATGTTTTGTGTGTGTTTAATTTTGGGGGCGTGTCAAGTGCATGTGTGTGTGTGTGCATTTGGCTATAATCATTTTAATGAGCTTACACAAAAGCCACTTACATTTTAGCCGGTCCCAAATTGTTGTTAGTTAGGCGACATTTGTTGCATTTGATTGATGCACTTTACACTGATTCTCTCTCTTTCTCTAACTCTCTGTCAGATTTAATTAGCCTCGTTTTGGTTGCGCGCCCATTTAGCATATTTTGTGTTTAGACAACAGCTTAAAATATCATGTCAAAATATTTGAAATGCCAGACGTAAATCATGCTAATTAAAAGTCTTTATGAACTGGTACTTCAATGGAAATACTGAATTAACAATGAATGCCAACAGTAGATTTTGTAGCTAGGGAACTAGTATTAATAATTCTGTAATAATACATTATTAACAGATCATAATTGTATAGAAAATTAACAAACAAAATTTGATATTGAAAAATCGTCTATATTAAATATTTTACAGCCTTTTCGGGACAACAATATTTTAATTTAATAATTATTTTGAAAAGTTTCCATTCATTTTATCTAAAGATATATTGTCAATCTGCCTAATGAATGTGTTTGGTAAGTGTGGCGATTTTTCCCCAGTTTGGCAACAACGACAATTAAATTAGTTTATTTACGCAGAAAATAATCACAGTGAAGAGTAATAAATTAAAATTTTACTACACATGCATAAAATTAGGTTTTGAATACAAACGATTCCCATGGAAAATTTCATTTTAAATGCAACTGAATGATAAATAATAATTTCGCAATATTGTCAAATTTCAATTTTAAATAAGTTTACCAACAATTCTTTTTGTCTGCAAGATATTTTAATAAATAAAGCGGCCAGTGAAGTAATGATTTTTTAATGATTTTTATGTTACTTTTTTTTCTCGATTTTTCAAAAAAAAATAGTAAGGTTCTTAATATTTTAACAATAATAAACCATTGCTGCTACATTTTCAATTAATGTTGATTTCAGTTGAAGCCTCATATAAAACCGAACCTATAAATAATTTCGCAAAAATAAACTTGCAATTGTCTACACTTGGGAACTTTTTACTACTTGAAAGAGGTTTCACTTTAAAGGTTTCTAATTTATTACCTAATAAAAAAAACTCAAAAAAAGAACAATTTGTGTGTTGAGCTGCAGCGGAGCAAAAAGTGAACCAAAGTACGTAAAAAGTTCATGGAACTTAGCCAAAGAGCAGGACATAAAGTTCGATTAGTGCAAAGTGCACTGTTGCCATGCTTCACTTGTTGACACAGACCAACTAAAAGCGCAACTTTTCGCCATTTGTTTTTTGCTTTAAGTTTTTGTTTTTTTGTTTTTGGCCTCGCCCCTGACTCTCCCAGTTTTTAGTGCCTTTATGGCTTAATTGCTGGCCCGGCCATTGCGCCAGCGTCTTAAACTGTCCAACTTTATTAGCTACTCTCGGCAGGCAAGCACGCAACAAAGTATGAAAGAAAAAAACGAGCAGCAGTGTTTTAATCAACAGTGCCTGGCTAAAAGATACCCTGTATTTAGGTTCAATTTGTCATTAAATACACTTTAAATAGAAATAAAGTTTGAGAGCAGAAAACTTGGAAATTAGTAAATAAATAAAATTAGTAAATATCGATCGTGACGATTGATGTCGCTAGCTTTCCTGAACAAGAACAATTATTGCATACATTTCCATAAATTCAGAATACCCTTGTTGTGTGTACACATATTTTCATGAGTACAGGGTATAAAAGGAAGAAAACTATGTCGAGGTGTTTACGCTAGCAGGCTTATCAAATATGTAGTGCAGTCCTCTGGCACCCTATTCGACTCCGACACCGAATCCGACAGACGGACGTTCTTCCTGCCATTTAATGCCATTTAGCAGCATATTAAGCTTTGTGCTAGAAATGAGCAGTTGCTCGAAAACTGCATGGGAGCGAAACATGGGGGGTAAACGGGGGGTATTTCCCCACTTTGATTACATTGTTGAGTTTGTGTTGAATGCGTGTGTTAAAATCAACCAAGCGAGGACACGCATGTTGCCACAGCCCCTTTCACCAAAGTGCGCAGGACTTGGGCTTGACACACTGCTAGTCAGTTGGCAAGTAGCGAAGCGTACTCAAGACGTTTCCCCACACGCACACTCACCAGGGATTAATACACACACACACACTCACTTCATACACTCACTGCATTACGCGACTGCAGTCAGCTTTTGCCACTTGAATGCTGCATGGAAATCACAATTTATACACATTGTTGTAATATAATTTTTGCACAGCCAAACAGAATGCAACTCAAGTGGCAGTTTTCCAATGTACTGAATGACATTAAATTGGGTATATTGGTCTTGTACAAATATATTCAGAATATATGGAAGAAAGCCATAACAATATAAAATCAAAAAATTTATAATAATTACTTCCCTTTTTCTTAAAATTAAATCACAATCTCAATCAGTTCAGATATAAATAGATTTTCGGATTTTTTTACATTTCAAACTAAAAGTTAAAGCAAAGATGAAAAATAGAAAATAAATGTCCCAACGTTTTTTTATAACCCTTCACACCAAATTTAAGTAATAATTTTAGTACTAAAGCTATATAATCAAAGTAACAAAAAATAAACCATTTTAGGTGGTATATATAAATATATTTTGACAATACATTTGGCTGAACTGCATACGGGGCATCTCTCAGTCGGGCACTTTCGACTTGAGCACTTTAACTTGTTGTTTTTCCCTCTTATTTTTTGCCACATTGTTTGGCCGCGTTTCAGGCACCCCAAAGACTCGCCTCTTGAGCGCTCTTCCCGCTCCCCTCGTTTTATTACTCGAGTGCATTGGCCGTGGCAGGTTTATGCAGCTGCCTGCAACTGCCATTAATGCAATGCGGCTCATTTTATTTATGACACTTTGTTTTATTGCACTTCTTTTTTAATATTATGGTTATTTATAGATGGAGACTCTGCCCCCCACTCCAGGCACGGCAAAACTATTGGCGAATAAATGTCAACAACCGATTAGAGAATTTTTCTATATTTGTGTGAGCTAAATGCAAACTAAATTAGGATTTGTGTAGCATAAATTATTTTATATTCGATTTAACAACTTTTTCGAATTGTAAAAAAACCTTTTAATGTTGTACTGGTTTTCGTGCCGTGTCTTCTTACCAACCAACAGACAAAAAATTATTTAAAATATTTTGCATATTTTTAAATGTAGAATCAATGTAGTGGATAAATAATGTCCAAATATGAAAATCGGTTCATTTTTGACAAAGTTATGGGTGTTTAAACAATGGAGCTGTGGATTTGAGAGCTTTATACATATATCAAAACGTTTGTCAATTTTGACGTGATTTTTGACGGAAAATTGGACCAATATTTTCACAAAAAAAAAATCAAAAAAAAAATCTTATTTACAAAAATGTATAAATTTTAAATGCTAATCTAGTTGACAAAACATGACCAAAATGCCATCAAAAATGAAAATCGGTTCAGTTTTGCCAAAGTTATGGAAGTTTGAAATATGGGAGCTAAGGACGCAAGAGCTTTACTTGTCAAAATGTTTGGCATGATTTTTGACAAAAAATTTGACCCCCTCAGAATCGGGTTTAATGTTGATTTTTATACTAATTATGACTAACACAATCGATTAAAAACAAAAAAAGGGGGGGGGGGGGAAGGGGTACATAATATTTTCACAAAAAAAAAATAAAAACATATTATTTTCAAAAATGCATAAATTTTAATTGCAGAACTAATCTAGATGACAAAACATGACCAAATATGCCAAACATGAAAATCGGTTCAGTTTTGGCAAAGTTATGGTGTTATGAAATTTCAGAGCTGTGGCCCCAAGAGCTCAACTTTTTGGTAATTTTAATCTGTCAATAAAGATCATAGCAATTTTGCGACTGTTTAAGCTTGAGTTTCTGTGATTTAGGACTAATTCAAAAAGCAAATATCCGAAGTATGCGATTACACAGAAAGTAACACCCCACCCCATGACTGAGGCCGCAGTGTAGCCGGCCCCCAGTTATTGTTTTTAGCCTGATTTTAAGCAATCAGCAAAATATTTGCTATAGGACAGTGCTTTCGATATTCGACCAACGATGCATGAAATCAGCGCCCAGCAGAAACCCAATGCATGTTTATATAAACAGGATTTACACACAACTTGCCGCGATTGCTGTAATGTTGTTGTCGATGAGGACGATGTGCCATAGCGTACAATAATTTCCGGCATTTGATAACAACAATAACAATAACAGCAGCGACAACAAACATCACAAACAACAACAACAACAGTAGTAGGGAGTTTGGCGATTGTAAACAAACAAATTTCATGCTACGTTTCACCGGAAAGTTCAAAGCCACGTCGAGGGGCGGACAGAAGGCGGTACAGAACAAAAAATACCCAAATTGACAAGCGGCCGGAAATACACTGTATGTTGTATGTTCCTTCTTTTTTTTACTGGCTTTTTTCTTATACCCTTTAGTCATTGAAAATGGCATGCATGGTATGCAATAAGCAGACGTGTAAATAGCTAGAGACTTGAAATATGAAATAGAAGTTCCTGTACATTCCGATGATATTATCAAAAATGACATTGTAAATAAAATTTTTTAGTTTTTTAACTTTGTCAAAACTCAATATATTTCTATATGGAATAGATTGGCTTGTTAATGGATATCTGTAGGTCGGGCATATCTTGACTGGTTTTTTTATTGCTGAAATTGTACTTTTTTTGTGTGTATTATTAAAACGAATTGAAATCAGGCTGCCAACCAATGGCCACGTTAATTGGCAGACATGGGGCACGCACATAATTGAAATCAAGTGCGTTGAGCAGCGCAATAACCGTAGAAGAGAATAAATATGTATAAATGTATAAAGTATGTATGGCATATGTCGTGCTTGTGTGTGTGTGTGGGTGTGTGTGCGGGTGTGCGTGCACCGGTCAACGTCGCGTTCTACTCTGTGCTGCGGTTGGATGAATACATTTTGCATGCGTGGCGACATGTGTCAACTTCTATTAAGTTAACGCTGGTCATTCAACCCGTACCCGCCCAGTCGCACACTCGAGCCTCCCCCTGCGCCTTCCCCCCATGTGGTCAGTCTGTTTGCAGTTGCCAACTGATGCGAGCAATGCTAAAAGTGCGACTTGGCCACGAGGCACTTACGTCTAAGGGGACAGGGATTGTACAGTCACAATGTGGACTTGAAGTTGAAAGCTAAAGCTTGTCAGGCGATTTAGCAAAACAGTTTTAGATTAACGTGCTGCAAGTGGAAACGCAGCTAATCGCATTAGAACTGCAAAGCAAAAAGAATCAATTGTATTGGAAGAGTACTTGAACACTAAAAACTCAAGTGGATATTTAAAAAAGGGTTTTTATATTATGACAAAAACCAAGATCAAATATTTATTTAAATTAATTTTGGAGTTTATTGCTCATATGGCATATTCAAGATTTTTTAACCAAACATAAATAGTGAGTTTATTTTTGGTTAAAAAATCTGGAATATGCCATATGAGCAATAAACTCCAAAAATAACTTAAATAAATATTTGATCTTAGTTTTTGTCATATAATTTATTGCAAAATATTTTCGAAATAAAACAAATGTTAATTAAAAGATTTACATTTTGAATTGAAATATAAGTAAAATGCCATTTAGTCATCAAATTTAAATTTTCACAAAATTATAAAAACGAAAAACTTCTCGTTTGAGTACTTTTTCACCTTATTTTCAATAAAAATGTTCAGTTTCTCAAATAGAATTAACAAATTTTATTCACAGGAAAATTTTAAATTTTTTTAAATAACCCAATATTGAATTGCCAAAACAAATTCAAATGTAAAAGAAATAAGTAAAACAGAATTTCTGTTGAAATACGGATGATTGATATTTATTTTATTAAGTTAATTCAACAAACACGCATTTTAAATATTTAATCCCAATCAGAATTTTTTGTATGATTTATTATAAAATTAACACAACAAAATGGGCATCAACTACATTTTAAATGCTCTTGTTTTGGCAACGGGTGAATTGGTTTTTATAATTACAATGCAAGTGTCAACAAAATCAAAGGCCACAGCAATTACACCTGACAAATTATTAAAAATAAATGACAAAAAAATAAAATGAGTAAGTAAATAAAACAAAAAATGTGTAATAATTATGTATGCACCGACATATAGAGTTGCGTGGACAGAGTTTGCAGATTTTAAACTTTTTAATTATTTTCATACAAGTCTCGCATTGTGGGTGATATTATTGTTGTTGTTGTTGTTTTTTTTTGTGTGCAAAATGTTGTTTGCCAACAGCCACAATTGCATTTGTTGTGCAAAAAGAGATAAGCTTCAAAGCATTCCCGCAAGCAGCACAGTGTCCAGAGCTGCCAGAGTGCGCGCAGCGCGTTGATTGTTGCAAACACTATGCAAAATTGCGGTTAATTGAATTCAGTGAACACCATTTGCAGCTGTTTTCTTGTTGTTGCTGTTGTTTGTCCCCCAAGCTATATGGTTGAGCATTAATTGAAGTTTTGCACTCTAATGGGGTTGAGCGACCCAACAAAATCGCGCATGACTAATTTTCATGTTACTTTTTTATAGCTTCAAAAAAAGAACAAATAAAAAACGGACAATTATACCCTTACAAAAATCACATTTATAAAATTAGTCGTTTGCCGTTTTATACATTTTAAATCATGTTCTTTTATGCCTTAGCTATTGTCATGAAATTTTGTATATTTTCATCTTGTTAATTGCATAGATTAGATTCCCGACCGAAGTATTATATCACAACAAATAAATAAGCTTATGTAGAAAACCCTGTTTTGTTTTTCAAAATACCAAACAAACTTGACAACTAAGATTATCACAATGTTTTAAATATATAGAGAAAAACTCATCAACATCAGATCAGTATATAATATATATCATATCATAGAGCTGTTTTTGTAAAATATATTTATTTAGAGAAAAATATTTTCCAACTTCTGCTAGGGTATTAAATAGTCAACAAACCGAGCGAAGTTATTTGTGATGTGCTTTTTTGTGTGTTACTTTCCGTTGAATACTCTCTTCTAAGCTTCAGTTTTAATTGACAGTTGTATGTTGATAATAAAATGCTGATATGAGTGTGTGTCACATGCCAAATTGACAATTCGTTACGTCATGCTCGCATGGTTTTCATGTTCATTGTCAGCAGCAAAACTTTATGGTGGCTGTTGCGTGTTGCGTGTTGCATGTTGCATGATGTGTGTGGCAGCTGCACTCTTGTTCTTGTTGCTGCTGTCCTTTTATGTTTCAGCTGCTCTCAAACAGACAACATCAATAAAAGTCTGTAATGGAAGTGCATCAAATGACATTTCTCTATCTTCATTGGTATTCAAAGGATGTAGGAAATTGCTCGAATGATAATAAACAGATACAATGTTCTATTGCTGATGCTGATGTTGATACTGCTGAATGAATGCATTCCACACATTCGAATTGATCTGATCAAATTTCTTTATCGAAGTGGCATTATTTTTTTTATTTTAATTTCTTTTACATATTTAAAACGCATTTCTTTTGATGCTCCTTGAAAATATTTAATTGCGTTTTGCTGAAGCTGCCTCTGAGCTAATTAAAAACCACACCCTGTTCAAAATAAATAGATTGTAAAATTATTTCTATGTCTTGTAACTATTCTATTATATCTAGTATATATGTAAATAATAATTTATACTTACATAAGATTTAATGAACGTTAGTATTAAGAAAAACTATCCATAATAGTTTAAAAAATCTCTCGAACAAGAATTTTGAGAAGCTATAAAACCTTTATGAGGTTCCAATTTGCATGCAAAACCTCAACTAATGTTTTCCCTTTTGTTTCCTGATTGCCTCTGCTGATAATCTACACATACACACACAACAGCCGGCACCCTGCATCCTGAAAAGTATGCTACAAAATACAATAGAAAACAAAGCCCCCCAAATAAATGCCCGTTAGACAGCAGTCCTCGATTTGTTTTCTTTTTTTTTTGCAATCGGTTGGCACAAAAGTGCATTTTAAATGCATATTGAGGCCAGGCCAGCATTGCCTCGGGATCGTTTTTGCATCTGCCTCTATTTATGCATGCAACTTGCAGTTGCAATTTTCACTGTGCAGCGGCTGCTGTCAACAACAATACGAAATGCATTGCAGCTGCGACAAGCCGGCAAAGGCCTTGAATATTAACTGCATACCAATGTGCCATAACTTGTGTGGCAGCCTGGGTAGCTGCTGATTATATATATAGATTTGTATATGTGCAGGACACCTAAGTCCTGTGTGGAGTGTTCCATTTGGCCCCACCCCAACCAACTCGGTCACCCACTTTGGCCTCCGCTCTGTCGCACTCGCTCAATAATCAATTCCATGCTGTTGCTTTTCGGTTTCATCCTGTTGGCGTTGACTCCTTCACATTGATGATGCTCTTGTTGTCATTCTCGATACGTTCGGTTGTCGTCTTTTTATACCCTGTACGCATAGAGTTGAACAATATTGTCAACCGATACATCTATGTGTAGATAATAAGAAGAATAGGCATTTAACAAATAAATATTTTTGACTTTTTAATTTATTTTTTACAAATTATAGTCTGGGACAAAAATAATAGTAAAATATAATTCTAAGCTTATGGAGTAATTTTCGTTTTTTAAAATTTATTGCTTATTCTTGAGCATAGAAGAATATAAATATAATTTATTTATACACATTTTCTTAATTAACCATTTTTTTATTTCATGCATTGTTACAGAGTATCTCCCTGTCCAGCACTTCGCCTTAACAGATCTTCAGTTGTTTTTCGTTACACTTGGCTTAGTTTTATAACCCTTTGTTGTTGTCGCCATCGTTGTCATTGTTCTTGTCGTCTACCTCGCCGTGTAGCGTGAAAATTCAAATTAGATTTTAAAATTTAATAAATGTTTGTGCAAATTAAAACGTGGCAAAAGCATCAGTTGCCCCAACGCCTCAGCTCAAAATAACTGAACAGAACGGAGCGCCAGACAGCGTGAAAATCCACAGTAATCCAAGTGGCTTTTAATGGGTTTCCTTTGTTATACACACAGTTACTACTATTTTCACCAAATTTTTTTACTTGACCCGCAAGAAATGTAGTTAAAAACCCTTTTATCTTCAAAACCAGTTAGATACAAATTTTGTGATGCTTTGAATTGGGAATTATACTTCTTGGACAACTTTTAAAATAAACAATATAACTTATTTAATGCGGCTTTGGTTTTATCATCATTTGCGCAAACTGTAGGGAACTCGTATGCCAGGCAAACCAATTGATGCCATACTGTTTTGTTGCTTTCGCAGTCAAATATTGGCCATTTAAGTTACTAAAAAATAAAAAATAAAAAAACAATATACATGATTACTTTTTATACAAATTTTTTTTTATATCATAGTTATCATTTTTACCAGTAATAACATTTTCTGTACCACCAACCGGCATGAAATTCTTTGGCGCAATTACTAGGTCCCCGATCATTATCATGATCCGGTGTCGAAAATTGCATATTCATTTGCGAGGCTAGAGCATCGCCTGCCGTTCCATCATATATGCCCAGTGAATTTAAACGATAGAAATCGGACTCGTCGGCAATCTGGAAATGATCGTAGTGTGCATATCGAGTTTCATCATTGAAATCCTGCAGATATATAAGTAATTCATGGTGCTGTGACTTAGTCATCAAATGGATTTTCTCCAGTCCAATGAAAAACTCTCCTCTCATATCACCGAAACCCAAACGATATTCGGTCCAATTGCGATTGAAATTGACAGAACCGTCGCGACGTCGCAATAAAACAGTCCAACCGGAATCGACCAGAGTTGAGTCACAAAATACCGGAAAGGGCTCGACACCGAGCAAACGTATTATATGTATATCGGTGGATTTGCCTAAGCAACTGGTCGACCCATATTTCTTTAGATCTAACTCATTTTGAAAGATTTTTTCTTTCAATGTTTTCAGTTTGATAGCATCCGCATTCAACCTTGATTTTTGCTCCAAAATAATTGTATCTTTTGTTTTGATGATGGCTTCCAGTTCGTGTATACGCCGATCCTTCAGTTCGATATTCATCAACTCACCCTGAGATGAAGAACGCTGTTTCTCGATCAGCGCCTTATTTGTTGCTATCAGAATATCCTTCACTTTGCTGTTATTATTGCACGAGGCATTCAGATCCTGTAGCTGTGCGTACTGTACTTCTCGATTCCTGACAGTTTCTTCGCAGATCCCAAACTGGTTTTGCAGCCTCGCCAATTGATTCTCCAGGCTCTTTACGCTATCCTCCACTTTATCGGATCTCTTTTGTAACTCCTTCAGTTGGGTTGCCTTGCGATTGAGTTGCTCTGTCGCTAGAGTTTCCCGGTTTTTCGTAGCATCCTCGCAGACGCCAAGTTTGATTTGAACTGCATTTAGCTGATTCTCTGTATTCTTAATGATCACATTTAGATCAGTGATTTTGTCTTGTAGTTCTATAAAGTGATGCTGTTTTGTCTGCTGCAAAATGGGCTTAACTATACCAAAACAATATGTATTACATTGTCCTTCCATATCCTTGAACAAAGTTAATGACTAAAATGTATAAAATAGGTTTTTTGTTTTCAAAACGTCTTTATTCAAGTGTACAAGAATAATAATAATATAAAAACCCACCGGCACAGTCATTCCATTCTTGTCCACTGCTTCAAAGCTTCGTTTTGCCAGTGTGATTAGCAATAAAATTCTCATCACATACTCCTTATTTTGCATTTTTTATATAGATCTAAATTGTATTAAACTATTCTCTCAATTCACTTTTACTATTTTGCACTTGGTTTCAGGAAAAACTTAATTATATTCCATAAAAGTTATTCCACAAAGATGTCTCAGGTTCCTATTCAGTTAAATTAAATGTATAATTTTGAATTTATAAACTATGTTGTTGCTATTTTTCTTAAAAACCAAAACGCAAAAAGCTCTTTAATCTCCAGTGGTCGGATTAAAACTAAATATGGCGTTGTCCACTTAAAAAAAAGAATGCAAATGGAAGTAAATTCCATATTGTGAGAAACAACAAACAGCTGTTGTTATTAGTTAATAATAACATATTACTAATAACTTTTACTTTATATAAAATACTTATGTTTTTGCTGTTGCCTGGAATACTGGAACATAATATTTGCAGCTGTGGCATTCAATTGTGTATCAAAGTATAGCATTTGTTAGATTACCAGACAACTAATTTTTACAAGTATACATTTTAAATATACTTTTGTATATATATCTACATCTCCTAGTAAAAATGTTAATATACGCAGTCAAAATCTATATACACACTATCTGGTTTTGAAAGTATTAAAAAAATTTTTTTTTATAGAAAGTTTTTTAAGGGCTATTCAGTACCGTCTTCCAAACCTTTTTTGAACAATTGCAAAAAAGAAAACAAAATGTAAATAATTATGGTGGATTTTTATCTAAAAAATTCAAAACCTTTTTTTTATTTAAAAAATAATAAAAATATATTTCTACAGTATTTTATTTATAGTGTTGAATATTGAACACTTTAAATGAAATCATGAGTTATTAAAAACTTTTTAATGTATAAATATAATGTATAATCATTTTATTACCCATTTGTATAATTCGGACAGCTTTTTAATTGTTCGCTCCTGGCATAAGCTTAGCTGCAGCACGTAAACCACAGTCTGTCGTTTTGAATATTTCAATATTTCGGGCAGAGATTCTCGCACCACATCTAGGCACGTTTCCAGTTTCCACCAATTTGCATTGTTGGCACCTAGACAAAAGCGGGCGAAGGCTATTCCACACACACTTAAACATTTGCATAAATTTTAATGTCCACACTCGCACACACGCACATATGTATACAGGCGGACACGTGAGAGCCACAACAAATGTTGGCCAGGCAACAGCTATGGGCTGAGGTGGGGCTGTGCGGGGTGCTCTCGATGGCGACAGGTTTAAATACATTTTGCACTTGGCAATGGAAAACAACAACAGCATACGGCCAATGGCCTCAGCAACGTTGGCAACAATTTTGGGTAATATACATGTATCTATATATATCTATATATATGTGGGTGGGGACTGGAGGGTGCGTGGTGCATGTGCCGTAATAACGAGTTTTGCGGCAAATTGAATTGTTGAACATTCCGCACTAAAAGCGTTCCGTTCGCTCCTCGCTGCGGTTGAGGTTGAAGTTGTTGCCATTGCCGCCAGGTCAATCCGATCCTTTACAGTTATGCCTGCACCAAGTTGGCGTTCGCTTCAAATATTTATCGTTGTGCGCTGACTAGCCTTTAACAACAGGACATACCCCATGCTGCTTCCTCTTTGGTGCACAGAAAAATGCATGTGGCTAAAAATTATGATGCTCATCAATTTCATTTCCGTCACATCTAGTTATTCGGCCGGCGGGTGAATCAGAATTTTAGGGTGCATTTAGCTACACAATTATTCAATGTTATTTTGTGTTAAAAAATATATATATAACTTTAAACAATATTCTTATTTATATTAATATAGATATTAAAGGAAAAGTGTTAAGTAAATAAATCATTATATTTTTAATAAACTCTAAGATCAATGAGAATTATTAATTCACAATATTTGAAATAACATTTACTTTATTTATCCAAGGTGTCAAAAGCATTTTATACGATAATTGACAAATACCATATAGATATATATATTAGCTTGTATTGAAAAATATTTTGAGGTTTTCCGCAACCACCTCACAACGCCCCAAACGGCTCCACAGAACTCGCCATCGACGTTGCCGTTATGCGGTTTGTGCAACGGCTTCAGAAAGTTTTGCATTTTACCACTTTGCACTTGTTCCTGTCAGTTTTTTTTTTTGGAAGAAGCTGTTGAGGGAGAGGGGGATGCAGGGTGAGGGGCGAAACGGCTGCAGCTGTGTATTTGTTTGTTTTATTACAAGTGCCAAATAATTTAGCTACTAAAATATTAAATTTCTGTTTGAATTGTCGTCAGTATTCTTGTGTATGTGTGTGTGTCCTCTGGCAGTGGCCATAAATTGTTAGCTGCCTAAATTCCCAAACCCCTCCACACACATGTGTGTGTGCACATATGTGTACTGTGGCAACTCAATGTGTGTTTGGGGAATCAACGGGTCATGTGTTTGAGTTTAATTAAAAAGGGGCATTAGGATAAAAACTTTTATATACGTGCCCATATTCACTCGCATTGCTAAATGATGTATACTGCAAGTTTTACCAGAGATAGAAAGAGATATAGAGACTCCAAAGTGTGGGAGAAGGAGAAATATTGTGGACATTTTATGCAGTTTATACAGGTGTATTAGTTTACTTGGCATATATGTGAGGTGACCTTTCGAGTCCGAGAGCAGTTAAAGGGATTTTTGAAAAGCCCTTTTTTAATGGCAAACTGAAACTTTTTACATATATTTGTTTGATTCAAATGCCTCAAGCTTTCCACATGTTAGGCATATATTTTCATTATTAAATAGTAGTCCCATTTTTTATGTATTCAATGCCAAAAAATAAACTAAAAGTACATGATTTTTAAACGAAATGTGCATGAACAATTAAGGGTGCTCTAGTCGGGCATGCCCGACAAGGAAATACCCTCAACCATTTCAACGCCTCACAGAGACAGTACAGTACAGTACAGTACAGAGGCAGTACTCTATTGGTTAGAACTTGGGAGGGGAGGGTTGTATTAGACACTCGCTGGCGGCTGTCATGTGGTTGGTTTTAAGTGCTTCCCTGGTTATTTTTGGGCCTTGGGTGGGTGTTCAGTATCGGGCACTTGATAATGACTACGATGACAACAGCACCGACAACGACGTGGGCGACGTTGTCATATTCGATGCAAGGACACAAACAGGACACGACGCTATTGTAACTGCTGCTGGTGTTGTACACACGACAACAAGAGCCACAAAAACAACTGCTGCAAGGACTTGACTGTACCAATTCCATTCAAAACAAGCTCGAAACTGTTTTTGTTTTCTCGTATGAGCATCGAGACCTTTGAATCGATTTGGATTTTCTGTTAGATTTTTGGTTTTCATAACATGTTTGATAGGAGAATGGACTTTGTGTTAAGCATTTGGTATTAATAAAAAAAACCTTTCTTGTACTTCACTTTAAAAATAGATCTTATAACTAAATCGAATATATGTATATAGATCTTATTTCTGTCTTACTTTATTTACTCCTTTGTTTCACTTTTTGACTGGGTGGGCGGTTAGGCGATTAATGTGTGTTGGCTGGCTATTTTATTTATATTTGGAATTTGCTGGACAATTTCTTTATAAGTAAATTTCAAAATTTAAAATATTTTTAAATATTTTTTTAAAATTTTATATTGTCTTTAAGTAATAAGAAATCAAAAATTTCTATTAACAAGTTTTAATAGTGAAATTTAAATAATGTTAAGCAATATATACTTACATATATATGTATAACATATATATATTTATATTTTACTGATATCAGCAGACATCCATGCTGTGCATGGACAGACACACGCACAGACGTCATTCGGGGCACATAAACTGATAAGAAATTCCCAAAATAGCGTTATCTTGTCTTGTTGCTACTGGAGATTCAAACAGAAATTTAAAATAAAATAAAACACAAATAGGAAAGTAGGAAATCAGAGTACCCTGTAACATAATAAGAGCTAACTTTCAGAATTAGAATTACATTACAAGATATACATTTTTTTAATTATATAACGTAAAAAAATCAAAATAAAATGTATTTATAAATATTAAAAAGATTATAATAACAAGTGAGATTGCTGTAGTTGGGAAAACAGATTTTCCTTTATTTTAATATTAATACAATAAAATGCTTTAATTTCACATAACAAAAATGAAGTTATTTAATTTAATTACAAAATCAAATTAAATTAATGACAGACTTATTTTTAAGACAGATTCCAAATACACGTAATCCACATAAATATTGGCAACAGAATATTTGAAATGCACCCCTTAATTATGCAAAATTCTCATGGTTATTTGAAGCTTTTTGTACGAAATTCAAGTGTTGCTTGGTTCGTGACTATTTGGCAAATGCTCGTTAACAGCCTTAGATTATGTTCGAGTGCTGGCAGTCATAACTAAAACGTAAACGCAGTCATAAACCACTTTTATCATGACCAAACACGATGTCTTGTAGTTCACTTCATTTTTGAGTCCTTCGGCCACTGGCAACTGTATGTCTGGCTTTTATCTAATGTACTGGTCTGCTGGTACTTTTACCCTGAAGCCAGTCCACTAACTAAGTATCCTTCATCAAACGTGTACCCGCACTCACTGAAGTCCTCCGTAAAGGCTCTCCAAACCCAACCGGGCGGCCAAGTAAATATTTCCAGTTTTCGGCCACAAATGCAATTGGGCTTGATGATATTTGTTACTTCCGTTTTGGCCAGCAAAAGAGGAAATGAAGCTAGTACTGATATTGCTGTTGTTGTTGCTGCTGTTGTTGTGCACTGCAACAACCTTCGCTTGGACAATTTTACTGAGATTTGTCAGCTTAGCAATTGTCGGAGATATTCTTCAGTAATTTATATTGTTATTTTGTAAATTTTTGATTATTGTGGTAAGCAAAAATATTTTCATAGACTTTGCTTGTTATATTTAATTTAATTCATTTTTACATAAAATAAAAATATTTTTGCATACCGCAATAAACAAAAATTTACACAATCACTTTTACCCGAGTCCTATTTGGAAGCACAAAGAGAAGAAGACAGGGGCTTTAAGAAACTAGCCTTTAGCTTTTATTTATTCATTGAAATTTTAATTTATGATTTAATTGAATAATCAATTATATAATTTTGTATAATTCTCTTAAAAAATATTTTATATTTTTTTATTAATTTTTTAAATCAGTACAAATTTACTTAACTTTTGTTATTTATTAATGACATGGTAACGTTAAAAATTAATCTATTCTACATTGTTGTTAACAAATATTTTGCTTAAAAATTAAACCAGTTTTTAAAGAATAATAATTTTTAATATGTAATTTTATACAAATAATACATAGATAGATTAATTTTAGTTTTATCTGAATTTAATTCAGCTAAAAAATAATTTATTCCAATGAGCCAACAACTTTTTTTCGCTCAGTGCATAGGCCTATTTACCACAAATTTCCTGTTGATATTGTACACATATATATTTTTTTTTATAAATATCTTCGAGCAATCTGCGTGTACATCAATTTGAGTGCGCTACTCCAAACAGGATGAACGATTATTCACTATTCAACATTCACTACTCACCATTCACTATCTATTTTTAGGCTTAGGTGTGCGTAGGAAAACCGAAAAATAAAACCACAATGTTTCATTTGTTTTATGGTCGAATTGCATGCAATGAAAATTCAACCTAAACACAAATACATGTGCATACGTTTGTGTATGTGCATTCTCCTGTGTACGTTTCCTTTGCTTTGGCTTATATACCTTATTCTCCATTGCTTTCTTATCTGTGGGCATTAGCAGCGCCTGCAATGTGCATAATCGAAATTTCTGGCCTTATATCTTGTCCATGTCCATACGTGTATATATATTTATATGTGTATGTGTCCAATGCCAAGCCAGGAAACCTGTTCCCATTGAAACCTTGTGTGACAAGTCGACATATTTCTCTCCGTCTAGTATGCTACCCTAAACTTTCAAATCCCCTACGTCTGCCTGTGTGTGTGTGTGTCTGTCGAGTTTTGTGCTTCTGGTTTGTCTCTGGTCGCTTGTTGATATTGCACTTTGGCTTGCATGCAAAATGTGGCAGCCGTAGCAGCCAGGTTCAGGTCGAGTTAAGAGGCCAAAAGCCAAACAGTTGCTCTGCCAAATGAACTTTTCCAATTTCATGAACCAAACCTCCCTCCCTTCCCCCCATTTGACATGAGCTAGAATCGGGTGTACTTTTCGTGCCTCGTTTCATGGTATTGCAAATTATTCTGTCGTTAATTAGTGAGGGATACACACACACACAGACACGCACACACACACACGTCATATATAGTACAATCCAAAGATTTGGCTTATTTCTACATCATTTGCACGCACTCAACGTTGTGTATCTGTAACTCGGAACTGATGTCTTGTCATTTCGTCGCTATATGAACATTTCTGCCTCTTCCTCCCCACCCATCCGCCTGGCTTGACCGCAAATTGCTTGGCTACCATTTTCATTTGCTGTTAGCTTCTAACTAAGCATTTTGCTCGTTTTCTCCACAAAATTCTTGTTTATCTTTTGGTACGGCACTTGAATAGAGTGACAAGCGGCCATTGAAATAGCCTGGCATAGGGATAAGGAAAGAGGAGGAGTTCAAGCACAAGTATTTAACAGCTACAACAATTATGTAGACACAAAATGTTCCTTTTGAAGTTCATGATTTGTAGGAGCACTTTAAAATTAGCTTTTAAATAACAATTTTGGTAAAAATTATCAATATATATTATTCACACATTTTCAAAGGTATAAAAAATGGTTATCGATAAATATCGATCCTTGTCAGCTAAGACAGTTTTTACTTTATTTTACAAATGTTTTTCTTTAACTTTAATTCTATGATTATAAAATATAAAATTTTAAAATAACTCTTAAAACGTATAAATAATGGTTATCGATAAATATCGATCCTTTGTTAGCTAAGAAAGGCTTTTACTTTATTTTACAAACAGTTCTTTTTTTAACTTTATTTCAACGAATATGAAATATAAATGTTACATCTCATAAGTATATACATATATTTCTAAATTTCTTCGTCCAAATCCCACGTAATCTCTAATTGTAAGCGGCTCATCTCTAACTCTGTCCCAAAACGGAATAATAGAAATATTTCCAAAGCAACTCTTATTTAGGTCTGCCGCATTTACATAAAAACTAATGCATATGTACTGTAACTGTGTATTTAATATTAATGTGTTTAAGACAAAAAAAATACAACAAAAAACAGATGCCAGCCAGCACCTTACCATAGAGCTGTCTGCTGTGCTCAAGGGCGGGACGGAAGAGATCCAGTCCGACTACAGAGTCTCAGTCGCAAAAACTAATTTGTATGCGGAAGGCGATGGTGTTGTTGTCGCCAGAACCGACTGTCCGACGTATTTGTTGGTCTACACCCGCGCCGGACGCTGCCAAAATGCGTAATTTCGTACTTGACGGCGGGGGTTTGGGGTGGCAAGTGGCTTTCCTGGCTATTCCGGCTGGCATTATGTGCAAGCGTTGAAGCGCAGGTGACGGCAACAGGAAGAGCTATAGCTGCTGGCAGCTCCAAAGCCCTCACCAAACAATTATCTGTATATCTAAATAAAGCTAGATATATAGGTTATTATATGAGCATTGACCACACAGCTGGCGGCGTTGTGTAAATAAATCGAAGATTTCTTTTGCTCAACGAACAATCTTTGTATCGATTTTCAAGGCATCTGTTTTCTAATAGTTACAATGTGGAATGAAAATATGCATTTATTGAGTTTTATTCAAGGTGTTTTATTTAATTAACTATTGGATAGGTTAAGGTCAAGGCTACAAGAGCTAGCTCAAGAGAAGTGTATTTGTCTTAAATACTTTTGATTACTTTTCAACGATGCGATTTTGTTATTAAACATTACTTTTACTGCACATAAAATGACCTTGCAGGACAATTGAGAATTAACCTTAGTTTAATTACATTTCAAAATTCAAAAATATTCTATCAATAGATTGTAATTAATTTTAAATATTTTAAATAAAGACCGCAACTTAATATAGTTAATAGTTGATGTGCTAATATTTTTAATTAAATTTGCAAAATAACAATAAAAGCTATCACACAAATATCTGTCTTGATTCTACTGAAACGTGTCAACCCCGATTCAAAGTAAGGACAGTAATCAAAAAACGATTAGGAACCTAAATTCTAAATTACTTAGGCACTTAATGAATTGAGCAAAGTGACTGAGTTTTTCTTTAAATGTAATTGTTAATGAACGTTTGTGTGTTGCTTGAGTTTCAAAGGAAACTTAGGTAAATGCCCCTATATGCCAGGTCCTGCATCATAAGCTTCTTAAGGAATTTAAGGCTCTCAATCTGTTAAACACACATAGAACACAGAGAGCTTAAACAATGCCTTGATAAATTAAAACATTTTTTAATTAAAACAAATAATAATTTAAATGCAAACATAAAACAACAGTTGCAAAGTAAACAAATTACGGCTGCTAAATGACGTTGACATTGACGATGATGATGAAGATGAAGAAGCAAATGAAGATGGGGAATAAAAATGGAAATGCAAATGGAAATGACGACAGAGGCGAAGTAAACAAGACAAAACAAAACAAAGTGAGCAACAAGAATAAAATAATCAAATCATTTGCAAAATGAAAGCAAATTACTGAAAATTATATGTAATGTATTTGCACACACCCATGCGGACAAACACACACATACACACAAACAAACAAATACACGCGCACACCCACACAGACGCAGTTGCAAATGCGTTGTGTATACGTACTAAAGTGCCACGCCCATTTAATGTACACGCCCTCGAACTTTGCCTGTGGAACATTAGCTACATGTGACGCCCTCTTGCCATTGAATATATATTTTTTTCTTTTACTTACATTTCCAAGAACATAGCATGAGATTTTCTTATAAAATACAATCGTAAATATTCCTTGTGAATATAAAAAGTATTTATTATAACTATTGATTGTTGTGAGTATAATATGAATGTATTATAAGTAAAATATAATAAAATGACACGAATTATTTATTTATTAAATTCCTTTTTGTATATTATAGAGCAATTTTTGATTGATTACTCTCTAGAAGAATAAATAATAGATGAAATTGTGGGCAATTTGGGTTTATCGATACGTTATTGTTTGTTAAATGACAAACACACTTTCTCTCCTTTTTTCTTAAATATATTTAAAAATCTGAAATAAATAGATTTACCAAAAAGAAATTCAAAATATATTTTAAAAAATAAATATTACAATTTTGAGTATAGAAATCAATAATAAACAATACCAAAGACAAATTTTTGACTTCATTTATAAAGTATTTACTCTTCGTTCATGTTCATGTTGGCTAAAACGCGTTCCTTACATGTTTAAAGCGTCGAAATTGTAAAAAACGTCTGTTCTTGGCCTGTTGGGATTTGTTGTATGGTATGCGGGTGCTTTCCTTTTTTTTGTATTTTTTTTTTTCGTTTTGTAAGGGTATTGTGGGCGTTTTTTGCCTCAATTTCATTTGCAATTGAATTTGGGATTATTTTTCATTTTTGCTGCGCATCTTGCAGAGGTCACAAGTGGCCTGAATGGCACCGAGTGGTAAAGATTGTGTGAGGGGAGGGGTAACTAGTGCGCCCCTCCCTCTGTCACTCTCCCTATCTCTTTCTGATAAAAGCCGCTTGCATGTCTGAGCGCCGTTTGTCTCTGACTGGCGCTGTTGCTGTTGTTGTTGTTGTTATTGTTGTACTCGAAATCCCCTGGCAGTAGCATGTTAAGGGAGGGACAAACCCTAAGCTGGCCTGAGCTGGCAACGGGAAGTTGTAAAATTCATAAGTCGAGCGCGCGCGTGGCTTTTGTACAATCGGAGCAACAAGAAACGAAAGCCAAAGGCAAAAAAAATAAAATAAAAAAAATAAAAGAAAAATCTTGTACAAGTGCAAGTTGCTTTAGCTTAGAAGAGGGGCATACGTGGAATAGGGGCCAGGAACGAGACTTGAATTGGGTGTCGAACCGACTGCAGGCAAAGATAACACCAAAGTGCACTTTAATCTATGTGAAGAAATCTCAGAGCGTCGCGACGCTGCAGCAAAATATGATTGAAGTGTCGGTTTGAAGAGTGGCCAAGGGGACGGGCACGGGGACGGGGGGCAGGGCCCAGTTAGAGGGTTAGCTCCTTCAGGGTGTGCAACGAAAAGGCACAAAAAGCAAACGCTTGAGTGGCAGCGACATAGAGATAGAGCGAGACAGGGATACAAATTGGAAGAACACAAAAAAATATTAAAAAATGAAATGTGAAGAAAACTGCGCCAACAGCTGTTGATTGAAATGGCGCGACTGCTGAGGCACACACACGTAGATAACTTCAAATACAGTAATGTCACACACACACACACAAAGACAGATAGAAGGAGGTTGTGGGCGGGGGTGTGCGGGTGCACAGCTGGCAGCTCGAGTGCCACTCTGAAAGCAGCGCAGAGTATAAAGACCGAAAATCAGACAACATCTTGGGCAAAGGCCCGTCCAGGCAAACACACATCAGATAAGCACGATTGAATGCAAGCCCCGAACCAAATCCAAGAGCGAGGGGCTCAACAACAAAGCTGGCTGTCCTAAAAACCAACCAAAGAAAAGTAAAGGCCCTGCAACATCAACAACAACAACAGCAAAATGAAAGAAAGCACAAAAAAAAACGAAATAAAAACGGGTCATTGGAGTAAGATGAGCGGACCAGCTCCCCAAACCAGAAAGAGCCCCAAACCCTGCTTAAAATGGAAATGCCGCGGTGCACAAAGAGCTATACAGCATGCACATAGTTCGCATTATCACATATCGGTTATACACGACTACCAGATGCCCCGTACAAAATGTAGCAAAGAAATATCTTAAGTGAACCATTTAAAAACTTCAACAAAAGTAATTAATTCATTGTACAAACCCTTTAAAGTTGCGAACTATAAACAATTTATTCATTAGTTTATCATTTATTTTAAATATTTAAAAACAAATGAAAGTAATTAATTTTAAAAAAGATTTATTTGCATTTATTGATTCGATCATTTACATTATTATTATTGTTATTATAATTACTGTTATTATTTTTAAATCCTCCTCCATAATATTGAATTAAATTTAAAACAGACAATGTTTAATGCAAACCAAGAGTCCATGCAGATTTTACACATAATTCGTCGTTTCCACACTCAAAGAAATATAATAATAATATGCTGCTAATGATATTTCCCCAAACGATTTCGCAAGGCATTGCAATAAATTGATAAGCGCGTATACCCTATGCAGTCGTTTCGCTTATAGGGCATTAAGAGAGACAGCGAATCAAGGGAAGGATGCCTTTGAAATGCAAATTACACCCCAGGGACGTGGAGCGGGGTCGGATAGAGGGAGATGCAGCGGAAAAGAAAATGCGGAAGCTGCGCGCTGTCGGATTCTTGGCTTGTCGAGTGTTATGTATTTAGTGCCTGCTTCAGCTGTTGCTAACCCGTTCTCTCTCTCTCTCCCTCTCTCTCTCTCTCTCTCTCTCTTTCGCACAGTTGTCCGTCCTGGCTCTTTAGCACCTGCGGTACAATTTGTGCTTTGGCATAGGTCGCGTTCTGTTGTTGCGGCGTTGCCACACAGCTTCAGTCTACTGAAGTTTGGCAACACTGTGTGGACGCAATGCAAAGAAATAATAAAGACAAACAATGCATTGTGCGTTGGGTTGTGGAATGCGGCGGGGCTTGCAGAGGGGACAAGCATAATGATAATGGCAGCAGCAATAACTCCACCCCCTTTCCCCTTTCCCGTTTGTCCCTGCCACTCCGTTTTAACCCTGCCTGCCAACTTGACACAATAGCAGGCAGCCAAATAAAAATTTATGGCACAGCTGAAAACTGCAGTGTTGCCAGTGTGTACACACCCGGGTCCAGAGTCCCATTCGAATCGGGACTCGGGCAAGTGGGGAGCGTTTCTCTAGTGGGCCAGTACAAAACTGGGTGGACCGTTATGAGTTTTAACGGTTCGTTGAAGCTGGTCAGCACGAGAAGAGGAATTAAACCAAGAACGAAAATAAAGAAAAGTTTTAATGAAAAGTGCACTGAATGCTTAATGCCAGCGTATTTGTATAGCACACTTTCGATTATTTACATTAAAGTCGTACAAAAGTCCGATTAAGGCAGTCACATAAAATAATATATATATAAATAAATAAAAATCAGAGAAAATTCTTAAAAATGCCTTTTTTACATGTTGCTTCAAAATGAAATTATAAAGTTGAATTAAATTCTTACCATTTTGTATTAATATTTTTAATTTGTGAATTTAATGCAAAAAATTGTAAATAATAGCAATAACTACTTGGAAAAGTTAATTTTGTGTAGCAATAGAAAATGTACTTAAATGCTGTATGTCTATTTATATGTAATTATGATTATTTTATATTATAAACAGAAGTTAATTCACTAATCTCTTTAATTTTGCTTATAATTAAAAATTAAACGATTATCATTAAAAAATTAAATAATTATAAAATCCGTTTATTAATTTGTTTATTTTTCTTTTTATTCAAATTCAGCTTTAAGGGAATTTTAGTATTTAATTCCTACGCTATGCCTAGAGTGCTTCTCATGATTAATACATTTTTTTTATTTTATTCAGTTAAAGCGGCTTTAAGCATTGTCTTACTGCCCCAGAGCGAACAGAGCCCATATTGCGGGCAAGATATGTAAAATGTATGTAAATTGCTGAGACCATAAAAATGCGGGTAGCTATTTAACAAAAAAAAACAAAAACAAAAAAATATAATGAAAATAATCCTGAGCGGCTGAGTTGACAATCGCTGGGAATTGCTGGGAACGGGCGCGTGCCAAGCGCGTCAAGATAAAACCAAAATATAAAAAATAAAATTAAATTAAAGAGGAAGCGTACAGGCTTAAACAATAAAACAATAAATTTTCATTACCGGACGCTGGGCTATTAACTGTTTCCGTTAGCCAGAAGAAAATGCATTTAAAAGGCAACAGTTGAATATAAAATATAAATTGTGTGCGTATAAATTTTCGGCTGCTGCGTTTATGTGCAGTCGCCGCAAAAAGTATGCAACACTTTTATATATTTAGTTTAAAATTGTTGTTTTTCTTTTTTGCTGCAGCTGCTTTCAAACATTTGACTTTGGTATTTTCATTAAAATTTCATTTAATTTTATTTTCATTATTTTTATTTATTTATTTTCTTTTTTTGATATTATATTTATTTATTATAGTTTTTTAAATTTTGTTTGGCTACTTTCAACTCATTGTCTCCCACTCGCCGTTGCTCTGACTGTGTGTTTTGCGTTTTAATTACATTTTCGTGGTTTTCATTTTGTGCACCATAAATAATTTCAACATGCAACACGCTATTTTTTTTCTTTCTTTAATTTGGTATACCCATTTAAAATTGCAAAGGGGGTATAATGGTTATATCTATTTTTGGTCCCATGATGATCAACAAAACTAAAAATATTGTAACACATAAACAACAAAAAACTACCCAAAACCAACAGGTATCAAATCAAATTTCACATTAAAATAAAACCAAGTGAGAAGGCTCCAGTCGGCGCCGCCCGACTAGGAGATACTCTGAAACCTGCGATCTGTGTTTATAAACACTTTAACCCGTTTGCATGCAGACATACGTACATACACAAATTCACACACACACTCACTTCACTCGGTTACTGCGCGTGCCCCACTATAGAAACTAAATCCTTGTTTTCTCCTAAACTAAATGTATGATCGTTATGAAATTTTCAGGACTTATTATTAAGAGCATCGAAATGTATGTACAAACCAATTTACATGTCTGTAGTATTTGATTTGCGGTTTTTATGGTTTTGTCGATATTTGGGGCGATTGCGGGGAGATATCAAAAATTCCGAGGTATCAAAATCTGCATCTGTTTAACACGAATATAACGAATATTACCTCTTGCTCTTATAGTCTCCGAGATATGGTAAAAAAAACAAAAGGTTGTTATCGATTTTTATCGATACTAATAAAACGGAGAACTTTATCGAAAAAAATGATAAACTTGTTTTGCGTATGAACTGAATGAGACCAGGATCAGCGACAGACGGTCAGACAGACGGACATGGCTTAATCAACTCAGCTCGTCATCCTGATCAAGAATATATATACTTTATGGTGTCGGAGATGGCTCCTTCTGCCTGTTACATACATTTGCTTAAAACCATTATACCCTTTTTACCCATTTTAAATGGGTACAGGGTATAAAAAATATGCTAGCATAATATTATTTTTAAATAACATAATCGAGTGTAGAGACTGTCTTCAACTGTAGCAAATAATCATTCGATGCGTTCAAAAAACATAAACACATTGAGTTTTAACTTTTGATCCAAGAAACATCTCAATACTGCTAGAATTTTATAGAATATACTCGAATAATGCTGCGATAACATTTGTGTCTACATTGACGCATTTCTTCGCCATTATCTGTGAAGCGAGGAAGCCGCAATATATTTATTTTGAAAAAATTTAGCTCGTAGCGCCCCTTATCTATGCCCCACAGTTGCTACGCCCATGATTATATATACATATATATAAATACATAATAAATACATATATATCGTTATGCAGCTTCTAAATCCGTGGCGCGATTCGCAAACACGTCTCAGTCAGTTTATAATTTGCAAAGCTGTGCAACGGATAGAAACCTCGAATTATTTTATTCAAAATGAAAATTGTGTTTAATCATTTGGTATTTTTTTTATTAATACCTCTCCTAGTAAACTCAAGTGAAGAAACGACAAATAACTGGGTTAGTGCTTTAAATGTAAATGTATTGTAATCAATATTTGTAAGCTAATCCGAACGTTTATTTAGTTCTTAAAAGATACTAAAGAAAAAGAGGTGCAGTGTGGAGCC
>SCDS01000523.1:0-11915 GCA_004149465.1 Drosophila nigromelanica
ACTGAACCGATTTTCATGTTTGTTGGCATTTTGGTCATGTTTTGTCATCTAGATTAGTTCTGCATTTAAAATATATGCATTTTTGAAAATAAAATTTTTAGAAAATAAGTATGTACCCTCCCCTCATATCCGAAAAACATTTTTTTTTCAAAATTTAGTATCGCGAATTTCTCTTTTTAATGTATTGTATTTGTGATAATTAATTAGAGATTAATTCTGCATTGCTCAAATAGTGCCTGGCTGTCAACGGGTATAGCGCTGTCGGTTACACCCGACTGCAACGTTTTTACTTGTTTATTTTATAATTTTAAAATTTCGTTTAAATATTCAATGGTTTTGTTTGATTTTTGGTGTTATTTATATTATCACAATTAGTCAAGTTAAAAGCTTTTATGTGTTTTTAGTTGATAAAACGCAAGCTTATTATATTTTATGTTTATGCTTTTGTTAACTTAAAGCTAGCTACTACAGAAGCTTTAAGGTTTAATCACACTAGACGTTTTAATGTGCTTTTACTATACAAACTAAAGCTTTTTTAAATTTTTTTATTTGTTAAAAGTAATGTGATGTTTGACTGTTTTCTTTTTTGTCGGTCTCAATGGGATTTAAGCTAGCTGATGCGAAAAAATGGGTCGATCTTTAAGCACATGCCGCAAATTGTGGCCCACTTTGTGGCAGCAACCACAAATGAAATTTTGCGCTAATCAAATTTGCTGGCTAATTGCGAAAGTTGCTCAGGACTTTTCAGCTGTCACACGTGGCGTATGCGTGCTGTGCTATGTCAATCCGAATGCAATTAAAACGTCAGCCTGGCAGCCTTTTGGAGCATTACAGCAAAAGTTCTCTTCGACGAGAGTTCGACTTGGGAATGGGCACACAGTTGTCGCCAGCGGCAACAGCAACAGCAGCCACAGCGACAGCAACAGCAACAGCAACAACAACAACAACAACAATTAAGGCGACACAGTAACATAGAATGGCTCCAACGCCGAGTCTGACTCCAATTGTAGTCAATTTGAAAGCAAACTATCAAATGTCAGCTAGACACAAATCTGGTGTAGCTGGTGTTGTTATTGCTGTTGTAGTTGCCTCTTTGGGCGGCCAAAACAAGCTGTTGTTGCTGCTGCTGTTGTGGCCTAAACTGGGTCAGCTGACAGGCCACATCCACATCCACATCCACAATCCGCAATCCACAAGCGTGTTCTAGACGAATGCGAATTGTGTTGTTGTTGTTGCTGCTGTGGCTTTTGCCCATTGTTGTTGTGCAGTCGCTTTTTTTGACAATTGCTAAGCTTTGTTGCCAGCTACATCAAAGCGCAACTAAAGCAACCAAGGCAACGGCAACAGCAACAACAACACCTTCTGCTATTGTTTTCTGCCAAGCATTGTATGGACTGTATTATTTGGCAATTGAAACTGACAGAGAAATAAAAAAATATAAAAAAAACTCGCAAAAACAAATCCAAAATGAAAAGCAATCTTTCGGTCTTTTTGTTTGAGTTGATGTGAGTGATTGGGTTGATATCAGTGGCTTCTAATGGAATAATTTCTAATTTCAAAATAACAGTTAATTAATTATTCATTATACAGCAAAAGCTCGCTTGAGTGAACAGCCAAGATTATTGGTTATTTTGACCTGTGAAGGAGCAGAAGGAAAGCAAAAAAAGAAAAAACAAAACATGTATCTATATTTGGTTTGCAGGGGCTCTTTAAAATAAAATGTTTTTTTTTTGCGCTCGCAAGTCTTTAAGAATGCAGATTTTACATTGGATTTATTCATCTCTTTAGATTTGACATATAATAATTAAGATTTGAAATTTATCATCTATTCTTATGCAGGTATTCTTAAGTGTACTAAAGTTAAGTGTTCTGTTAAATTTTTTTTTGTCCATTCTAGGGATAGTTTATGTGCAAAACTTTGTTTGAAAACCAAGAAAAAAAATATATAAATTGAGCTTTTACTGTACTTATGTCAAAGGAAACTAAAAAGCCAAATTATAATATTTATAATATTTGGCATATGTATATGATAATAGAAATATATATAAAAAGTTGTATTATATTAAGTTCAGAAGGCTCTAAGAAAAAGTGAAATATATAAAAGTAGAGTTATTTTAGGAGATTTTTTTCAGCCTTTCTTTGAAATTATTCAAACTTATGTGTTATTTATATCTTGCTTGACCTTTCAGCTCGGTTCAGCCGGGCTTGACCTGCGTTTTTCAGCTGTTTTAAGCGCCTTGTTCAATGACTCCAATGAAGCGGCTGCTTTTCACTTCCTTTGCATTCTTCAAGCACCTTTCACTTTCAGTTGTCGTCGTCGCAGCCACTTCCGCTGCTGTTGTTTTTGTTTTTCTTGTTGCGGCTCTTCTGTCTCTTTCCAGTCGCTCGCCATTTCATTCGCGCGGACAGTCAGCCAGAAGACACAAAGTCCAATGCACGCAATTTTTATGACTTTTCGACAAACGAACTGCAAACATTAACAAAGACGAAAAAAAGTACGAAAAAACCGAAAAAAAACGATTTTAATTTGTTGCTGCTGAAATATCGTTTAATTGTTAATTGTATATTTAAAATGTATTTGTTGTCGTTGTGTGTGCTATATTTATAAACATTTAGCATTTTGAATATTTTCACAATTAACTTTAGCGACAATTGGCAAGCGATGAAAAATGAAGTAAACAACAATAAACGCAAATTCAAACGGATTTATAAACAATACGTGAAGCCGCAACAGCCACAGCAGCAGCCTGTTGCAAGTGCATCAAATACAAGCATGTGCAACCTTTGCCACGCCCCTTGAACGGGCCGCCTGTCATGTCAGTTGCTTGCAACATTCTAGCAACTAATTGCTGTTGGTAATGTATACAATCTACGTGCGCGTCAGCTTGTCATTGTTGTTGCTGTTGCTGCTGCTGTCGCATGTTGCTGCCGCGTTACGCATGCGCGCGCCCCGCGGCAACATCGCAATTAACTCGCTCGTTTGTCAGTGTTGTCGCTCGCGTTAGTGTTATTGTTGTTGTTGCTGTTGCTGTTGTCGTTGTCTATTTGTTGTTGAATTAACACGTTGTCGCTGCGCAAAAATTCGCAAGAAAGCTGCCAGAATAAACAAATGAGCAATTCAGCAGCGACGTCAACAACAGATTTTTTTCGCCTGACAAAAGAGCTCACAAAAAAAAAATATATATATATATAAAAAATAACATAATAACAATTGTGAACTGCAGCCAGAAGTTCAATGCACAAAAATGTTGCAAAGTTTTGCGCAAAATTTTTTTGTGTAATTTATCCAACAGCAGCAACTGTTCTTGTTGTTGTTGTTGTTGAATGAATAATCGTATTTGTTCTTGCCAAAAAAAAAGTCTTGTTATCGCTGCTGCTGTTGTAAAATTTGCACATTTCTGCATCAATTGCAAATTTATTTACCCAAAAAATGAGTCAACGGACAGATTTCGAGGCAGGTCATTTGCTTTTTTGGCTTTTTGGGTAACTTTCCACACGGCGTATGCGCAATATGTCTGCCTAAATAGCCAAAAGCAACAGAACGCATATCACATCACACCCTTTACGGTTGACAGAGCCGCAGAAATATGGCACACAAAATGCCATTGTTTGATAAATGAGCGACCTTCACACCTGACTACTGCAGGTGATGGAACTCTGCCTCGACGCGGCTCTTTGTGCCAGCCAATGGGGCAGGATAATCTAGGCCAGTGGTGTCTTTAAGACGCCTGAAAATCAAATACAAGTTGCACATATCTCTTATATATGTAATATATATAATATTTGTATAGCTACCAGTTTTCTATTAAATTTTTCAAAAAACAACTTTTTGTTTATCAAACAATTTGATTTGGATTCGGTTTCAAATTATCCAAAAATTTTGTACTGCTGAAAAGAAATAAATATTATTTAATTGTATTTTTTTTTAACTTTCAAACTATAATAATAGTTTTTCAGGTTATTGTTTGTGTTTAAAATGTGCCTTACTCAAATGCAAAAAGAATAAAACTATTTTATTTATTAAAGCTTTGTGCTCTTATAAAAGACCTTTTGCAAGTTCCCAAGCCCAGAATTCTTATTCTATTATTATTTTAGAATCAACTAATTGAAGTAAAATATATTGTTTAAAATTCATTAGACAGACAGCCATAAGCAGCAGCCACACTTCTTCGCGTGGCATAATAATAATTTACCCATTTGTCCGCTTGTCACCGTTGACGCCCCTTCCATCCCACAATTATCGCAATTATTGATGGCACCTAAGCAAATACTAGGAGAACATCGCATCGATGCATTTTCCAATTATCTACCCATGTGCGAACACAAATTAATGACAGAGCCATCAACAAATTACCAGGAAAATGTCGCCCACGTTCGCAATGTTGCTGTTGACTGCTGCGTCTATTGAGGGCGGGATTAGACGGCTGCAGATGAGGCTGAGGGGGGAGGGGGGGAGGGGGGTGTTGGGTTGAGGAAGACAATGGCAACGACAGCCACAATGCGATGCGATGCGACGCGACGCGAGCGTTGACTTATAAATGTCAATCACAGTACAGTAAACTAAACGATACCGCACCTCACCCCTTGCTGCCTCCTCCCTCCACCCCCCTCTCGGCAGCTCTCACGCGCGCTGCATACAAATTTCTTAGTAAATATCATAAAATTGTATATGCAAAAAAAAAGGGGAAAAAAATGTGAAGCACTCACTAAACGCAAGCAAACAAAAACAAATCACGGCAAAGCGCAAGAAAAAGCGCAGAATGAATAAAATAAAGAAGTTTATAAAATTAGCCAAGACACTGATGTTGTTGTTGTTGTTGTTGTTTGCAGTCATTGTTGTCGCGGCTAGTGCAAAAATAAATGATTATGATGCGTTGCCATACGCCATATAAATGTGTACATGCTGCTACGTATACTTAATAGCTGACAACGCATCGCAACAACAACAACAACAATATGGAGTACGTTGACAATTGCACCCGCCTCTGGGGTTCAACGGCCAGCGGTCGAACAACGTGACGGGCGTTGCACGCATTTTTCCTGATGCTTCCGCAATTCTGCAAGCTCCAAAGTCGACTTTATCAGCTTTGATAAAGCTGCCAATTGCAACAGTTGCTGCTGCTGCTGTTACTGTTGCTGTTGTTGTTGTTGCTGCCACTTCACGCGTCGTTTGCTGGCATCTTGAAAACTGTTGGGCAAGGCGCCACCCGGAAAACATTTCGCGTTTTCGCATTATGCAGCCAAAATGATTGCCACATTATGCGAAAACATAAATTGACCAAAGCGAGTTGCTGCTGCCAGCTGCTGTTGCTGCCGACAGCAGTTGCCAGCGGCGACAACTGCAGACAGAGTAGAAATGAGTTTTTTTTTCTTTTATCAAAGTGGGTTAAATATGTGTTAATAAATAGTTAGTAGACATTTATTACAATTATAATAGTTTTTTCTTAGATTACATTTAAGAATATCTTTGCTAAGGACTATAAAAAATTAGATACCCTGTCGCTTGTAATTATTATACACATATGTATAATCTTATGCCAAACTCTATAGGAAATATATATTAATTTATATAAATATTTTTGTATTTATTGTCTGACTTCTATGAAGTTTTTTGGATGGAATGAAAACAAAAGTTAATAAATTACCGATATTACAACCCTTAAATATTTTTATTTTTTTTTACATATTTGATAAATCACGATTAAAAATCAATGTTTATCGCTTCTGGAGTTACTCCAGACAAAATATATATATTTTTCATATGTTTCTCGAAATCTTATTAAGATGTATTATTTCAAAGGATATAAAAAACTTGAAATACTGAAAGTTTTTAATTTTAAATGTCAAATAAATATGGAACAACGATATATTTAAGTAGAAAAGTGCGTAAAAGATATATATAACGAAATCTATATGCTTACTATAATGCATATATAGTATGTATATGTATATCTGGCAAAAGAAAAGTAACAATAAAAGCTGTTCAATATGCAGTAGCTGAACTGTGTCTTCTCTTCCATTTGCGAAGCACTTGAGTTGCACTTTGGGTGTTCATTTAATTGCAACAAATTTGCAAGAGGCGGCAACAAAGACAGCAACAGAAATCAAAAGATTTTCCTTTACAGATCAAAGTGCGGGCAGGCAAGCGGAGCATTTAAGTTATGCGGTTGCACAGGCAACAAAAATGAGGAAGCAACATCAAATGCAGTCAGACACAATTGCAACAGCGGCAACAATCGCATTTGTTGCGGCCAACGCACGAATCAGTGAAGCGTTTGATTTTGAACAGAAAATGCGAAAACACCCAACAGCAGCAGCAGCAGCAGCAACACACAAATGGCGGCAATACCAAAGCAGAGGCTTCAGTTGCAACAGCAACAGCAGCAACAGCAGCAGCAGCAACTCCTCTGCTGCCCCGCTCAGACCCTGGCTAACAACCTCAACCTCAGCTTTGGCCAGTTGCCTGCCTGTCTTCAATTAACGCGCCGCTTCGTTAAGTGATGTTGCTCGTTGCTGTTGCTGTTGTTGTTGCTGCTGTTGTTGTTGTTGTTGTTGTTGTTGTGTGGCATTTCCCTTTAGGAGCACAGAATGCGTTGACCTTTTGTGAGCTGTGCGCTCTCAAGTGTGGCCACGGCGGCAACTTTGACAGGCTCGTTGAAACACCTCCGGCCTCCGGCCAGCCGGCAGTTCTTGCTACATGCCACATGCAACACACTCGATGCCCATCCGCTGGCCGTTTGATTTAACTGCTTAATCAAGTGAAGTTGAAGTTTGAGCTGCAGCCGAAGCTGAAGCTGTAGCCGATGTTGCATGTTAAATTGCTTGATCTGCTGATCTGCGGATCTGCGGATCTGCTGGCAGCTCTCTGTCATAAACACAGCTTTTTAAGTGTCTTCAACTGCTCATCATCACAAACATCTTTGTCATTATGATGATGATTGTTTCCATGGGCTCTTTGGGAGTCGTGATCGATGACTGTTTTCCTGCTGCTTTGTGTTGCCAGTTGCTACTAAATTAAATCAAAGCTGGCAGCGTGTTAAAACGTGCCTCACATGCCACAAGGGGAATGGGGGCAAAGAGGAAATCGGCACTTGAGACGCGTGTGCGGCAACTTCGCAGATGCCCCATCCGCGCCTCTGTCTCGCTGCTCCCTAGTTAATTCCCACTTTGTTGCATGTTGCGTGCCGCAAATGAGTTGCAGGGATTGTTAGTTCTTTGCCTGGGCCGGCACCCCAATAACGGTCCGTTGCAGCCCAAAATGCGATGCGGGTTCCCATTTGCGCCCGTGTTTAGCGGCAACTTTAACCAGCAATTAGTTGATAAAACTGTGGGCGTGGGCGTGGCGCCTTGGCACCATTTGATTTTCGAGCTAATAACTGCGCTGTAATGTTACAATTTTCCATTTTCAAAAATATGTGTAATTGGTCGTGTTTTGCGGTAACTGTACAGCAGAAATTTTTCCATTGTTGCCATTTAAAAATATAATGTACATAATAATAATCATGAAAATTATCATCAGTTTTGATAGTAACAATTATTAAACTAATTATCACACTCTTTAAGAAATACTTTTATAATCCTTGAAAGTACTTGCATTTTCTGCCGTCTATATCATATTATTAAAAGTTCTTGAATATATTTTGTATAAACAGTTTGAAATACAATTTAAAGATACTTTTAATTATAATGAGAACAGATTCTCTAATATAAGCTCTTTTTTGAAGAAAATAAATATATCTCTCTCAACAGTTTATCAACTTAGGTAACATTTTATCATCTACACATTGTATCTATTCAGTAATCCCTTGACTAGCGGAAATAATTTTATTTTATTATTTTTCTTTTTTCGGTAAAAATTGGCAATTGGCAGCGGGAAACTGTCAAGCGATTTATCCTGTTTCCTTAAGGCAGCAACTTGATCAAAAACTGCAGTCAAAGCGCACAAAGCTGACATGAAAAGTTACTTCCTTATTGCCAATAGTCACACACACACACACACACATATCCACACACATACATACACACACACACGGGTGCGAGTGCACGTACTCGCATCTAAGCCGTCATCTAAATCAAGGCTTATGTAACTGCCAGCAATCGCCATGTTTGAGCCGCAACGTTTCATTTTTTTTTTTGCTATTGGTGCTGTTGCAAATTGTTAAACGTGCCGCCGGCCACGTTGCCAAATGTGCAGCAGCAGCAGCTTCAAAATGCAAATGCATCTAACACCGGTTGGACAGCTTTTTGTTGCAATCTCACGGATGCAACACACACACACACACTTGTACAAACACACACACACACCCACTGGCGTCTAAATCTCGTTACTCAATTTCAATTGGCTTGCTGCTGCTGTCGACGTCGACGTCGACTTCGCTGCTGCTGCTAACTGCAACGCTTCCTGATGCATTTGAAAGTTCTGCAAGTAAAAGCTCGCTCTGTCACGCAGCCTCTCACTCGCTTGCACGCGCGCGCTCTCTCGCTCGCTCTCTGGCCCTATCTGTCTCTCTGCTGTGTGCAGCTTTGACTCGCTCTCTCGCCCTGCTGCTCTTTGCACTTCTTTGTTTTGCTTCTCATATTCTTGTAGTGCTGCTGCTGCTGCTGCTGCTGTGACTGCGACTGCGACGGCTGCTGCTGCTGCCGCTGCTGTAAAAGCTTTGCGTCGACGTCGCCAGAGCAGCGGCCGCTGTTCGTTCGCGACGCTTCGCCGTCGTTCGTTTGCTCGTTTACAGTTGTCTCTCGTTGCTTCAAGCGCGCGGCACGCGAACGCTCCCCAAAGCGAACAGCAACAGCAACAAACGCTGCTCGCAGCTCGATTTCGCGTTCGTTTTATGTATTTAAAAAAAAAAAAAGCAAAAAAAATATATACATATATACATATTTAGGTTTTGTGGACCTGTGAGCAAAAACAGCTAAATTCAAGCGAAAATATAACTTAAACAGTGCGTAAAAGTTCAATATACAGGCAGAGGCAGACATACTTGCAACAATTGATGCGTCCCAGAGCTCGCCACAGTGTGTTGCATAAATTGCTAGCGGGCATTGTGATTTGAATTTCAAAATCAAGTTGAAGTTGCGGCCCGTTGAGGCTTGCTGCCGCTTTTGCAGCACTCCGTGTGTGGAAGAGAGTTCCCCCAATTCCAGCTGCGAAGTGACAGTGAAAAAGTCACCAAAAAAAAGGCAATATACAAAAATCAAAAAAAAAATATATATATATTTCAAAAAAAGCAGAGCAGTGAAATTAAAGCAGCACAGGCAAAAGTGTTGCCTTTAAGTGAAGTTTCTGAAATCAACACGAGACAACAACAATAACAACAGCAATAAAATTAACAAAATACAAAAGCCAAAGAAACGGCGCTCAAAAACAAAAGAGAACAACAAAATTAAGGCGCAAAGGCAGCGCCTATTTTTGGATACCAGCCGCTTGGCGATTGCGGCAGGACGGACGCACGCATTTCTGAGCTGTTCCCAATTGAATGGTAAATTGAATTCTTGCTTTTTTTTATTCATCTCGTATTTCCTTTTGCGTAGGGCACTGCTGCGCTCTCTTCCTCTTCCTCGCGCTCTCTCTCTCTCCCACTCTCTAGCTGAGCTTAAGGCATAAATAATTCAGGCTTACAGCGCGTATACTTAATATTAATGTAATCATCAAAAATCAACCCAAACGCACCACATATCTTTGACTCCTTCACACTGACACACACACACACACACACAGCATGCAGGTTCATTCACATCAATTCAACTTCCTGTCTGTCGCTTTGTTATTGTTGCATTTGCTGCTGCTGCTGTTGCATTTTACTTCCTACATTTTCCATACCAAAAACAAAAACAACAAAAAAACGAAGTTAATAAAAAAAACTGGTTTAGTTCAACACTCCGCGACTATTGCAAAACTGGTTGCAATTACTGTTGCTCTTGTTTCTGCTGTGGTTGTTGCTTTGATTTTGCTGCTGCTGCTGCTGCTTCTTTGGCCAATTGATTTGTGGCCAGTTAGGCTCGGTTGGCATTTGCATTCCGGTTTAGGGCGCATCTTCAGCACTAATCAGAGCCGGAAACATAAAAATTGTTGCCTGTTGCCTTTTCAAATGTCCAGCTATGAAAATGGCTAACGACTTGGCCAACAGGTGCAACAGCAACCGCAGCAGCAGCAGCAGTAGCAGCAGCAACTCGAGGCTGCCCAATAGAGAGGCGATCAGATGCAATCATAGGATAATGCCAGGCAACTATTTGCAGCTGCTGCACATTTCGTAAGCCATTGCAAGTGCGTACAACAAATCAAAAATTGATGACTTAAAGGCCAAAGCACGACTGCTGAATACTCTGTAATTAGTTTGTAAATATTTGATTTAATTCATTTTAAAGCGGTAAAACTAGTATTTTTTAAAGACACTCTTCACAGATATGTTCAATTAAAATTCTACTTAAACATTAAGTACATTAACTTTAAATATACCCCATTCCAAGCTGCATATAGGGCATACACAAAACCGTAGCTCCAACGCCAAATAGCTATGAATAAATTAGCCTCCATTATGTTCTACACATGTAGATCGTTTAACCAACGAATATTCACATTAAATAGTTGACAAATTGGCAACTAAAATTGCAAATACAAATACACATACAAACACACACACACACGCACACACACACGCACGCACAAAATACACATTTAGCGAACACTTGCCGTCAAAATGTTTGTTTGTTGAGTTCATTAACATCAAAATTCGTCCTTGTGCGGCAAAATCAACAAAACAAAATAAAAACAAAAAAAAAAAAAGAAAAACGAAGCAAAGCGAATTGCAAACATAAATAAATAAAAAAAAGTATATGCAACAACAAAATAGGCAACAAGCAAAGCAACTGTGTTGGGGCCACGTGGAGCCAAGAATGTGACCGTTGCGCCCAAGGATAACAGCGACACGCGTGTGCAAAAATACAGCTCTGAACTGAGCCTATTTGTATCTATGTATATATGTATCTGTATCTGTATCTCTATCGATTTATGTATCGAAGAAAGCACATTGATTTATATCCGTATGTATCTGTAAATGAGTATCTGAGCTGACAACTGTATCTAAGCATCTATATCCATTCGTATCTGTATCCGTATTTGCACTTATAACTGATTCTGTATCGAAGTATATTTCTGCAGCTGTATCTGTATCTGTAAGTCAGTATCTCTATTGTTAACAAGTATCTGGGTATCTGCATCTATCTTTATCAAAGCAAAAAATCTTTATCTACTATCGCTGTAGTTTTATCTGAGTATCTATATTTGCATACTTAACTGTAGTTTTATTTGTATCTTAAGTACATTTGAGTATCTATATTTACATGCATGTGTATCAAGAACTGTATCTTTATCTAAACGCTTCACCTGCCCAGTGCTGGCCTGCATTTGTATCTGCATTTGTATCTGTGTCTCTATCTACTGTATGCCAGAACGCAACTCAGCTAAAACTATTCGTTAATAATCATCGACATTATCATTATGATCATCGCGTAATCATCATAAAGCAGACTGGCAGCCAGTCGAGCCAAACGCTTAGCTAGCAACGGTATTCGTTGTAAAAACGCGGCCAATAAACTGAATGCGGTGCGGTTCAAGGTTTGGCCAAAGCCAAAACGAAACTAAAGCAACAACAATAGCAACAAACAAAGACGAATACAACGATACGAATGACGAACGCGCGCCGCAGCCAAATGAATAACAATTAAATCTCACAAAAGGCATGAAATCATCTGCCGAGCGCAAAAGACTAAAAAACTGAAAGAAAAAAAACAACTGAAATACTGAAAAACTAGCACAAAGTCGAGCTGTAGTTAATGTATCCATGAGATACTCCTAGATACATCAGCAACAGTTGCCGCAAATCTGTGTGAGCTCAAAGCTCATTGACCAAAACAGT
>SCDS01000523.1:12056-24236 GCA_004149465.1 Drosophila nigromelanica
GAATGTGGGGGGGGGGGGGGGGGGGGGGGGGGGGGGGGGGGGGGGGAGATTGGGAGGGACGCTGACTCTAATCGATGTTGGCGTTTGCTTTTCCAACAAATCATTCAAGTCGGGGCCTGTCAATCAGCTGCTCATCAATTGCCCAGTTCCAGTTCCAGTTTCAGTTCTTCTTCTTCCAGGGGGTAGCCACCCCTGTGCCACAAGCTGAGCGTGCCGTAATTCTATGGCTGCTTGCCTCTTGTTGTTGCTGTTGTTGTTGTTGTTGTTGTTGCACACATTTCTACTTTATTACAAAATTGACCCACATTTTTGTTGTTTTTTACTCATGTTTTTTTTCTCCGCTTTAAGCGAGTGTCCATTATACAGATACAGATACTTTTTCTGCAAGTGTTTGTGTGTGTGTGTGTATCTGTTGTTATTTATTCATTATTTTTATTATTTTAGTGTATTTTTGTTGGCTCACATTTTTGTCTTCTCGTCCGCTTTAATCGGCGATTTTTTTTATATTTGCCTGTTTTTTTCTTTGGCCTTTTTTTTTTTGGTTTTCGGTTTTCGGTTCACATGGCAAAAAGTTGAAGTGTGTTGTGTATCATGGCATTAATGAACTTATTTGGGCTGGACAATTTAGATTTGATGTGTCAACAATCCAGTTGGGCGTATTTTTCCGATGGATTGTACACTCGAATAATTGTATTCAGTGTGTGTGTGTGTGTGTGTGTGTGTGAGTGTGTGTGTGCGTGCTGATGCAGAGCCAAAGATATCAGCTAATTAAGAAATTTAGTACAACAAAAATTAATATTAAAAAAATTAAAAACAAACAAATACAAATTCTATATTAAATTTGGTAAATAAAATATTCTGTTAATAACATGCTGCAACTTTCTATTAATCGTAAACACATGTTCAGCTTACAAATTTAACATTCTGTATATAACATAAACAAACGCTGTTAAGATTTAGAGAAAAGTCTTAGGATTGATTTTGATTGAGTGCTTATCTTAACAGTTACATCTGGCATATACAATTCTATAACTGAAATATTTTCTAGTGAAAATCACAGTAAACCAAGGATTTTTCATGCAATCGTTGCAATTGGGAAAATTCTTAAAAATTTGTGAAGCGTGTCAGAGCTGTGGTTAAACGCCCGCTCTTCGCATCATAATTGACATTTTTGGGCCAAGAATATACCGCAAACTGTTTTAGTTTTGGCTTTGCGATTTTTTGCTGCTGTTGTTCTTTTTGCTTTTGACCATGCTTGGCTGCAGCTACAAAGAAAACAGCTACAGATACAAAGATAGAGATACAGATACAAATGTGTTTGCTGCAAGTGCAGTTAGCGCAGACTGACCTCCAAATAGAATAGAATCAAAATGGCAGAGACAGAAACAAGAGACGGAGACACCGCCAACCCTCCACAATGTGTGGCAAGGTGCAGGCGACCATAACCACAATAACCACACAGCGAGCGCTGATGATGATTAAGAAATGTGTGTGTTTAATAAGTCCACACACGTGTGTGTGTCTGTGTGTGCGCGTGTGTGTGTGTGTAAAATGAAAGCTTCATTTTGTGGCGCTTCTATGTGGCTGTCATAGACGCTGACGAACCATTCAAAGTGGCAAACAGAACAGAACCGAAACGGACAACCGACCAAAGGGACACTAAGGTCGAAAGCCAACCAAGCTGGCCGAGGAGTTTGGGCCAGGGAGTGGTCAAGGGGGGCTCAGCGGTTACTGCAATTGCCAAAAGGTAGCAAATATCTGGGCCTTGGCTGCCATAGAGCGCCTTTTAATGCGGCTTTTATTGCAAAATGTAGTCAAATGTGACACAGGTGGCGATTGGACTGAATTAGTAACTGACAGGGGAGGGGCGGACAGGGACAGGGGACAGACCGCAGTAGTGCTTAAGTGGACAGGTAGCTGAGGCCAACGACGACGACGGCTCCGTTGATGGGCCTGTTAAATGCTGTTGATGGCCGTTGCTGTTGTTGTTGCTGCTGCTGCTGCTGCTGCTGCTTGGCTAATGACTGTGCCCAAAAATGCACAAGACAAGTTTAAAGTAGGTTAAATGCTGTGTGTTTAGCTAGCGGAAAGTTGCTTTCGTATGTTAAACTTGAGTAAATTTAACACAAATGTGAACCGTGTTGTGGCACCAACACTCAGATGCGACCAGGCGACGCCCTGCAATGGAGATCTGAAGATAGCCGTGGCAGACGCTACTTTCCTACGGCGTGCACTTAAATTTCCCAAAGGGGCTTTTAAGCTGAGAACCCATTCAAGAATATTATAGCAATTATTAAGTTAAATATAATTATTTAGAAGAGAAATAAAAAGTAAAAAACTTTTTAATATGAATCATTTGCTGTCGTTCTCTGTCGCTCCCTTTCTTTCGCTGTCTTTCTCTCTCTCTCTCTTGCTCTCTTTTTCACTCCCTCTCTCTTGCTCTCTTTTCTCTCTCTCTCTCTTGCTCTCTTTTTTTCTCTCTTTCTCTCTCTCTCTCTCTCTTTCGTGTTCTCTATCGCTCTCTTTCTCTCTCTGGCTTTCTCTCCCTCTCTCCCTCTCTCTCTCTCTATCTCTCTCTCTCACTTTCTCTCTCTCTCTCTCTCTTTCACTCTTGCGCTCTCTTTCTCGCTCCTTTCTCTCGCTCTCTTTCTCCCACTCTTTCACTCACTCTCTATCTCACTCTCTCCCTCTCTCTCTCTGGATTTCTTTCTCCCTCTCTCTCACTCTCTCTATCTCTATCTCTCTGTCTCTCCCTATCTCTGTCTCTATCTTTCTCTATACACCTCTTTGTCACTCATCTACCCGTGTCTATTTATTAATATTTACCATGCTTTCAAGAATCACCCTTCTATGCGATTCTCAAAAGTTCAAGTAAGGCTTGAATGCTTTGCCATCTTTAGTGATATCTTATGTGATGTTCTAATAGTGGTATTTTTGGTGTAATTGTGCGCTTTTGTGTGTGAACAGAGATTGGTAAGAATACTTCATTCTACAAACATATATATGTATGTACATACATATGTACATACCCATGTGCATATATGTACATATATGTATGTACATATATTTATTTTTTATGCATGTACACATGTATGTTTAGGTAGCCGTCTATTTAGTTGCCACTTGGTGTGTGTGTTTAGGTACTACAGAAATTCGGATTTCTGCAACTCTTGGGCCACTGCTCGTTGCGCTGTGGAGAGGCAAGCCCTTAAGCTAATGTGTGCCCATTTCACATTTATGCGTAACTGCTTATGCCACGCCTCAGCTCATTAGCAAACGCCAGACGTGGGAGGCAAGCAGGAAAGCACAACCCATGCAGGGAGCAAGGAGCGAGGGGCAGAGCGAGAGGGGAGGTAACAGCACTTGGCAACTGCAACTCCAGAGCTACGGCTGCATCTGCAGTTTTCACTTGCACTTTGCTGCTGGCAGTTGAGTTAATTTTATTTGCAAAATAAAGCGAAACAAACTTTAAATGGAGTCAAATGCCAATACACACACACACAGAGAGAGAGAGAAGTAGAAATGGGGAGGGTGAAGAGGAGGCCACAGGCCAGACGTCTGCAGAACAAAGATTGCACACAGCAGCAGCAGCAACAACAACAAATACGCAGCTAAAGCAAAGGCAACAAAACGAACAAAAAAAGTTCAAACGCCAGACAAGGATGCACCAAAGTGCAAAGGCAGAGAGCAAGCGACCAACGACCGTACGAACGAACGTGCAAAGGGAAGAGAGGGGGGGTGGGCAGGGGTAGGCGGAGTAAACGGCAAAGCACTCGACGCAGCAGACGACGACGTCGGCGTCGCTGAGGCAGTGCTTCAAAAGCGGAAAGCAAAAAGGATTGAACAACAGCAGCAGCAATGGGTAAGAGAAAGAGAAAGAGAGGGAGAGGAGGCGGGTGCAGTCAAAACAGCAGGAGGCAATGGCGACGCACGTGAAGACGCAGCAAAGCACACGCACAGAACACACACTCACACACACTCACACACACACATACACACATGTACGGTATGTATGACTGAAACAAGAACAAGTGCATTGACACTTTATAGCGATGACGGCGCGACGACTGCAAAGGGTGAAGCACCAGTGCGACGAGGCGACGCGACGCAACGCGACGCTGGCTGCGCTGCATTCTGATAGCAGCGTGCGCTGCGAATATGCAAAGAAACAAGAACAAAACACGAAGAAGTGCAAACAGCAGGGAGAGCGAGAGCATAAAGGGATTGACCAGACACACAGCTGATCGACCAGCCAGTGCGAGAGCGACAGCGCTTGCGTGAGCGTAGGCGAGAGGGAGATGCCCAAAGGGAGTTGGCATGCCCAAAAACTGGAGATCGTTGCACTGCGCACAGCAACAACAAAAACAACAAAAGCACTTACTTTTTCCTTCCATTCGTATTTTTACTGTTTGTGTTTTCGTCTGCGCAGCTTTGCCTGGAGTCGGTAGCTGATTATGAGATTGCAAAACGAGTCGCTCATTATGAGCGTGTTCATAATGTTTGTTTGCCTGACGATGACGTTGCCAAACAGTGGGAGAGCAAAAAGCAACAACAACAACAACAACAAAAAATACAAAATCAAGAATGAAATGCGAACAGGCAATAACAACAACAAAGATCACTGGCGACGATCAACGACGACGTTTATAGTTCAACGCACCGTCAGGGCGTGCTCCCTGCCGCCGGCGACTGCTGGCATCGTTAGCGGTAGCCGCTGGCCACTGCCCCGCAGACGCTGTTTGTCTTTGGGCTCCTTGCAGAGGAAGAAATCACTCAGCCGCCGACTGCAGCACACTGCAATTCTGCCATTGCCGGTCATTGATCGTGCGTGCTCATAACGAAGCCAACAGCTCGTTGACTCTTTCATTAGCCGATCGGGCCAGCTTATAGTGATAGAAAGGGAAAGGAGACTGAAAGTTGGCAGCGTTCTATCATAAATCATACAGATCCTTAACTCGATTGTATTTTATTGCTTAGCTACTTAGATTCTGCGTATGAGCAATAATGTCTTGAAGAATTGTATAATTTGATCACTGATTGTATAATTTTTGATTGAAATATTATAATGAAAAGATATAAATGTGACAAAGCAACCACTTCGCATATTCATAAATTGAAAATTTAATAATTGATGATATGAGAGGTAACTGATCATATAATGGCGACAGACTGAAAGAGAAAATATATACATTAAACTGATCAACAAAATTTACTTTTTAATAGCAATTCATCTTCTTAACTGATTTTAGCTAAGCTCCGAGCAGCCGCTTCTTGATGTTAATTAAATTTAGCGAATCAGTAATAAAAATCTTTTCAAATTGTATAATTGATCACTGATTACGACTAAACGATCAGTTTTGTGCAGCTTGTGGCCGGGCCATTTTTTGATTTTGTTGTGATCCGTGTAGACACAGCTACTGACCCCACTGAGCGACACCCACGCCCAAGGCGTGATCAAGCTACTGCCTAAGCGAGATCATTGATCTTACCTACTTGACGCTGCTAATTTGTATTATTAATTCAATCAATCACATTCCGCTCGCACCCTAACGATCCAATCGCTACATCGATCGACAGCAGCTGCCTTCGAGCATTGATCTCGCCCATACATATATATATTTATATATATATGTGCACAGATATGCATACATATATGTACATATATCTCGTCTCGGTAATTCTCTCTGCCGATTGGCATTTCACAAATGCGCGCCGTTCTAGTTTTGTGCTGTCGATGTGAATTTTTGATGTTGATGGCTGATTCGCATTTCGTCTTGTGGCCTCTTGGCTAATTTAATTGTTTGCTTTTTCATTAAAGCCCCGAGCGCGGTTGGATGTGGGCCTCCATTCAGCTCATGGAAACATTTATAGCATTTATAGCTAGTCGGTTACTCCATGGGTCGTCCGCCCGGTCAGCGTTTAATTCGCTAATTGCTAATGCGCCCAGCGCTTATCAAATTGGAGCATCGCGTCGCAAACTTTGTATTTGTATTTATTTTTTTTTTTATTATTTTTTCTTCTTTTTTTTTGGCTACTGTCTGATGTCTTAGAACTGGCGTTGCCGTTGCTGTTGTTTGTTTTAATTTAGCTACACAATTTAGTTCAAATATTTGATAAGCAGCCGACGAGGCTGGCATTTGCGTAACTTTCGGCATTACTCATACGCCCTGTTTGCCGCCCCTCTACTTGTTTACAGTGCGAATAGCTTCCGCTTCTCTGCTTGTCTGCCTAATTATTTGCACTACAGTTTCGGCTGCCATATCTGTATATCTAATTAACATTCTTCTGGCCGCACTGAATCATGGCTAATTTGCTTGACGTTTTTAGCATTTTTATTTAATAATAATCTTTAGCTGAAGTTCATTTAAAATAACGAAATTGGTTCAATAAACGCTTAACGAGCTGCGGAGGCGTTATTTATAATCGTTTCACTTTTTACTTCAATTTTATTGAACTTTGCTCTGAGCGCAGTTCAGCGGCAACTTTTTGTTACCCTGAAATCGGATCTCCTGCTATCAAAAATCTATTGCTGGACAGAATTAGTTTGCATTTAATGTACAAATAATTGGGAATATGAGTTCATAGTCAATATAAATTGGATTCAAATTCAGATTTAATTTCAGTGAATTTTGTTCAACTTTGCCATAGTTGAACTTTTTCTATATTTATTAGCATCATAAAGGTTCATATAGCCTCAAACCGATCAAATGGCAACAAAGTTGCCCCCATTTGTGGCGCATTCCTGTTTCCACAGCCCCCGGGCGCTGACTGCTGCTAAGTGGGGCACACACAATCGAATGTTGCAAGGAGACAGAACTAACTCACTTTCCAGCTGCCACAGCACTCGACACCCGCGCTGCTGTTGCGGGCTGTGGCAACGCCTCCGCATCGGAGTGGACCCAAGTGAATGCAACTTTTAACACCTCCCATGGGGCATAAGCAGCAGCAACAGCAGCAGCAGCAGGGGCGGGGAAGTGGCAAGAGAGGCAGCGCCAACGGCAGTCAACTGTATTTTTTTATCTAATTAGGTAGTCAAAATATACAAAAAAAGAGAACGCTTTAGGTATGAGTGTGTGTGTGTGTGTTTGTGTGTGTGTGTAATCTAAACTGTGTCACTAAACAAATCTCAACTTTGCGCTGCTCAGCCCAGAAAATTGTGTCAAACAGATAAAAGTGTTGATGGAGATGAGACTGCAGCGGGGCGAAGCAGCGAGTGGGCTGGCCACTCCTTTGGAGGGGGGCCAACAACAACAACAACAAGAAGAATAAGAAGAACAACAGCAGCAGCTTAGTTATGATTATAACCTCAATTCTCTTGCGCTTGACGTGTTTTGTGGGGAGAAAACTTGCCCGAAAATTGTAGAGCATTTGAATAATTTTACAAGAATGCAATAACGAAACACACAAAACGAAGAAGAAGAAGAATACGAAGAAAAAATAATAATAATAAGAGATAAAATGCGGCTAAAAAGCCACTGTCCAAAGTAGGCGGCGGCGGCAACGTTGATTTAAATGGCACCCAAAAAGTCAGCCACGGAACGAGAAGGCAAACACAGAAGAGAGAGAGAGAGAGGGGCAGACAGAGGGGGGCAGAGAGAGAGATGGACAACTATTCAAATTGAGGTCATTCATCCCGCTTCGTTGAACGCGCTTAAGTGAATTATATACGTACGTACGTAGTTGTAGATATACTCGTGCTGGTGTGAATGTATCTGACAGATACATGCAAGCTAACGTATCGCTCGATAGTAGTTATGTCGCCAGCGGAGCTGGGAACTAGTGAATGGGCTTCAAAACTATTTTTGTCAACACTGAAAGCGAGGGGGGGGGTCAGAGATCTGTGCCAGCAACCATTTACACCTCTTCAAAAAGCACTCAACCCATTTTTTTTATGTTATGTTTTCTATGAGGGAAAGCCTTTCTCCCTGCCAGCTAAGCCGCTTAACCTATTCGATTTACATGTCCAACCCAGAGGCGAACATAATGAACACGTTAATTGCTGACAATTTGCCCGGTTATTGAAGAATCTCTTTTTGAGTCATCTATCTAAACGATCAGTCAAAAGATCGTTCAACGCCCTCTCTCAGTTGATATCATCATCATCATCCATCGCACGCACTTTACATAAATATCTGTCTATATATATGTATGTATATATATTCTGCTTCTCATTTCTTCATTCCGCATTTGTTTTTTCTAATTTGTATTCGATTTTGGACTCTCGCATGTCTGTCTGTCCACTTATAACTCTTTTGGGGCGTCACTTTGCGCTGCCTTTTGGTGCGTGTTTCATTTGTTTTTCATATGGGAGTAGGTCAGTTCAAAATTTGCATATGCCTTGACTGATTTTGATTTCTTGCTGATTTTTATTCATATTCGCTGTGCCCCGCTTGACTCTTTGGCCCGCCCAGTTGCATTTATTGCTTGACTTAGGCAAAATTCCAATGTTTGACCCCCGCCGTCGCCCCTGCCCCGCCCCACCCCGCCCACTTCTGGATCTACCCATAGAAATGGACAACACGTGGCGCTTGGGCACCTAAGGCGATTAGTCGCAGACATTGGCAATTTGTTTGGCTTTGGGTCCAAATGAATGCGGCTTTTGATACAATGCGTGGGACCCGCCTTTGACTGGTAAAAGGTCACAAAGTAGCCGAAATAAGGCAAATACATTAAATTAACTTCAAGTGGTTGTCACAGTTCAAAAGGAAATTTATTTGAGGTCCGACAGACGAAAAAGGTAACACCTTGTTTTCTTTTTATTATAAGTAGCATTCATCCTTGATCAATTAATATTTTTGGCTATAATAAAAAATAGATCGATTAGCAATTATATAATTTTTATAAAAATTTATATATATTTTATTAATTTACGTAATTTACGTTACAATCGAGGCACAGCAATATTGTGCAAGGGTATTTCATCTTCCACATCTGGAAAATAGCTTTTCTGGCTTATTCTTGTTTTCCAATAAAAATCCGTTTATTTCTTAAGCGTTCGCCCACTACAAATTATGTGTGTTATCAACGGGTAAATCACTTGTCCGAGGACTATTTGAGTTATTTATAACTCGACAATAGGCAGGTCAACAGCAGAATCAATATTAGACCACATCGTTGATATAATTTTGAGTTCTGGCCAAGAGTCTATCTGCGGCTGAAATCATATAAAATGCCACAGACTGCAGTTCGGCTGTCGTCAGTTTGAATTCTTTTGCTGCGAAGACTTCACCGGCAACACTCAAAACAACTCAAATGCAACTGGGTAAAGTTTTCCATTGGAAGAAAATCAAAAAAAAAAAAAGACATCAATTTATAGAGTTTCCCTCGAAAGTTCTTCAGCTTTGCCTGCTGCTGGGCGTGCACCAGGTTCTGGGCCAACATGCGGCAACTTTGATGTGCAACTCGGACGGCATCTGCTTCTGTTCAGGACACGAGGTGGGCGATCTTGTGCCGGACTGCGACGATTGCACCGCCTACTACAAATGTGGCTTGAACAGCGTTCAACATGAGCGTTGCCCGGCTGGACTCATATACGATGGCCAGCTGGTGGCCTGCGTGCCCGGCAAGTGTCCCCGCCTGGATGGCGACTGCTCCAGTCCCTCGCCCGTCACGCCAACCACACAAACTCCAGCCCCGCCGGCCGGCGGCTGTGACAACCAGGATGTGGTCTGCCGCTTCCATGGCCAGATAATCCCGCATGCCGCCCACTGCCGCCTCTTTTGGACCTGCGTCGAGGGCTGTCCGGTGCTGGGCTTCTGTGAGATCGGCAAGTGGTTCGATCGCCAGAACTTCGTTTGCGATTTCCCGCAAAATGTGCACAACTGTCCCGCGGGCAGGGATTGAAATGCATGGCAAATAAAAGCTTGCGTCACGCCAAATGGCGAAATTCACTTTTAACGCTCATTAAACTGCAATTGGCTCCATGAATAGGCAACAACAGCAACAACAAGAACAACGTTGCGTTAATATACGCAAATTGCTTGACACAATTTTTATTTGCCGGTGGGCGGGTTGTTGGGTGGGCGGCTGCTGTGTGCGGTGTTTTTTTCTCTTTCTGTTTTTGTTGCAATTATTATTATTGCTATTGTTGTTGTTGTTTTTGTTTTTGTTTTTGTTTTCGCTGGCGAGCAGCAAATTTAGCACGCAACTAACAGTTTTAGCTGCTCCAGATACAAAAACTACCACCGACAAACACAAACACATCTTTGAGCGAAGTTTGAATACCCTTACGAAGAATTTTCATAATTTCAACAACTTGTTTTGCTTTCATTATAGAAAAAGATACATTGCAGTATCTTTAAATAACGAAAGATAATATAAAAATATAAATGAAATATTTTTAAACATTATTTTTATAAAGCATCAGATTTAGTTTAGTTTAAATAATCCTGCATCTGGGCTTGTGTTAAAATTACTATTATTTAAAGTACTAAATAATATTTAATATCACTGGCTGCCGTCGCCATCGGGTTTCCAACTCGGTTTTGTTAAAATATTTAGAAAGAAACAATGTTTTCACAGTTTCGATTAATAAAGATAAATTTCCCTGAACTACTATTAAATATAGTATAGTACATATATAGTACTTTGCACATAACAGAGAATTCCAAATAAATATAATATTTCCTTCTTGTCAGTTCCATTTCGAAAGCTTCGCTCAGTTGAAAGTGAAGTTTAGATTGCCAAGTTGTATTTTTTCAACCCGTAAATTTGAGTCAAATTTTTTTTCGCACAATTTCAAGACTTTTTGTTAGTTGAGTTTAAATAATCATGAACTATAAAAGTGATTGCTTCGGATAGATTATGTGCGAATGGAGGCCAAACATTGCGACACAGTTATAGTTACCCTCGGCAACATGCATAGAAAAGCTGTTTATTCTTGTTGGCAGCAGCAGCAACAACAACAACAACAACAAAAAACTTTCACCCAAGTAAGCCGCAGCATTTTGGACAATTTCGTAACTGGGTAAACACACACACACAACACACACACACATGCAAATGTAGAGTGCATAAAGTGCAGCCCGGCGACAGCAGCAACAACAACAGCAACAACAGCAGCAGCGACAGGTGAATGAACGACCTCAAACGAGGTCAGCAGCAACTACGGGCCAAATTATGCCGGTGGGCTGTGGGGCCAATGCAGGGGCCGGAACCGGGCCGAGCCCGAGCCCGAGCCCAGGCCCATTCATGCGCACAATAAAACCAAAAAAAAAAAAGAAAAATGAAAAAAACTGTAAAAATAAAAATCAACTATATATACATATATGTGTATGCAGTATGATTATGTGTAAATGTTGTTGTTGTCGTTGCTGCTGTTGTTGGCGGGCAGTTGATGACTGCTTGGCTGGCAGTTGGCTTCAGTTTCAGCTTAAGCCCCGCATGCTAATGGCCAACAACGCTCCGGTCAAAAGTGGGCAGCATTTGGGCCACTTTACGGCCAACGTTTCACATTTCAGTGACCCAAATCCTGGCCTGGCACTCCACGAGCAGAGCCTATGCTGATGATGCTGTAGATGCCATAGATGGATGATGGCTGAATGGACGCTGAATCCAAACAAGTTTTCCCTCCTCCCTGTCTCTCTCTCTCTCTCTCTCTGTTTCTGCCTCTTGCTGCTTCTCTCTATTGGGTCATTTGGCCGCTGAGCATTGGAGCCATTTGGCTGCACTAAATCACTTAAGATGCTTTTAGCAGGAAAAAGAAGTTTAGGCTTAGTCTTATTTATGCCCTGGCATGGACTCTGTGCATAATGGATGATGTTGACCTGCTCGGTTGTCGAGATTGCCGCAGAGTGGGCGGCACAAATGGCTGTGTGGATGTGGTGGGTGGTGGGTGGTGGGTGGTCAGGTGACAGGCAAAAAAGTGGAGCAGCCTGCCAAAGCTGGCACGATTGAATGGCTAATGCTGTAGATTATCAGAAAACAGAAAAGCCAACAACAAATAATTTATGTGTCCCCAGATAAAATTTGACTGCTTCCATAGTTTTTATAATAAATATTTGTTAGAATTGAGCTCGTGCACATACTTAGAATACTTAAATATTCAAATTGGCAGAACTTTGTAGTTTTACGCAATTAAAATAAGCATTTTCAATGCATTAGAGGACTTGTAAAATTTTAACATGTATCGCAAATAATATAAAAATAATTTTTAATATATTATTGCTTTGAACAAAACTC